>QLOS01005780.1:277-14779 GCA_003313725.1 Russula sp. MG48
GCCGTTGGCGGAGAACTGAATTTCCTATTTTTTTTTGCGTTTGTGCAGTACGAGGATCTCAATATCTGGACGCGCGTGGCGAACGGTTCAAAGCTGAGCTTCGCATGAGGGAGGACGGAACTTGGCCGCCGCGTTGCTTGTTTTCCTATTTCCGCTCTGCTCTCAATGTACCTCTACCTATATCCTAACTATCGCTGTCGCACTGTTGTTCGAGGTATACCTGTATTCAATCTAATCCACATCCACGTTGATCTCGCTTCCGCTGGAAATTGTCGATGATGCCTAATAACGCACATCAGATACTGGGTTTGCCACTAAAAGTGGATATCTATCGAATTCTGAATATTGTGTGGAACAGTGTCTTTATGTTAATAATATTATAAGGGTTCGTAAGTCAACAAGAGCTGAAGATCCCATTTGACATACATCATACAAATTACCCCTTCGATCTGAGGGGCGCGAGCAGCGGAAAAGCACCAGGAGCTACCGCGTCTGCGATGCGTGTTCCCAGCTGCCGTCTCCGCTTCCACTCCCGCTCCCGCTCCCACTCCCACTCCCACTCGGACTAGGGGTGCGCCTACTCGGCGCCTCCTTCCGCTCCGGTTCGTCGCGGTACGCTGATGTCGGTGCCGTCCGGGGTGTATTTGGGTCCTCATCGTCTAAGAAGCCCTCGTGGAACCCGAGTCCGCCGGCACGGCCCGGCTCGCCGGAACGGAGGCCCGTGTTCTCATCCACGTCATCGTCGTCGTCTTCGTCGTCGTGCTCGCCAAATGCGTCGTACAGCTCCTTCGTTCGTGCCGCGCGTCTGCGGCCGCGCGGAATTGTACCGAGTGCAAAGTCGTCCTCGGGCAGCGCGCTGTATTGGCCTGCGGCGCGGCGGCGGCGGCGGAGCGCTGCGCGCCTGCAGAGGAAGACACCCGCGACGACGCCAAAGGCGATGACAATGCCCGCTGCGCCGAAGACCCATTTCTGGTTCGAAACGAGGGAAGACATGTCGGAGAACCAGCCTTCGTCAGCAGTGGGTGACATTGTCCCACTCGCAGTCGCGGTAGGGGACGGTTCCGTGGCATCGTCGGTAGGGTGGCCGTTGTCAAATGCGGGTTTGGTGGCCTCGCCCTCTGCCTCGCCGTGGTTGCCTGGGAGATGTTCTGTGGGCTTCGCATGTGCTTTGGTTGTGGTGCTTGGTTCCTCAGTTGGTGGCGCATTAGCGCTTGGGACGGAGGGAAGGACCTTTTCAAACAAGGAGAGTTCGTATTCGTGTGCGATAGACGCATCAATCGTCGAACCAAAGAGGGAGAGCTGCCAGCCGAGGAAATGACCCGTACGATTCTCAGCACCCATGTCCGAGACGCGGATCGTCCAATCACCTCGCGGGTCCTCATCCCTTTATGGAGCTCAATACTCATGCCTGCATCGAGGGATGGAAGACTTACCAGTGCTTGACGCTCATGAAACGCCACCCTGGAAAACCGTCTTTATTCACGTCAAGACGACGGCGTGCAGCGAGGATGCTCTTAACGCCGTTAGGACTCGTGATCTCGACCTCGACATCACCACGACGGGCATGTGTGATCCACACTCGCACGGTGACGTGTTCTAGTGACTCAAAGTTATTCAGTTCTAAATCCTCCTGGGTTACCGTGAAGGTGCTTGTAATGCCACCAGAGATAGGCAACCCGCCGGTCATTTCGCCGATCAAACTCGATGTGCCGCCCCCTATTTGCACCGCAGGAAACTCAACCCAGGCCTGTGGCTTCACGGTCTCCCATTGTTGTGCAGCCATGACGAATCTATAGCCATTCACTCGGCCGTAGCCGTACTTGTACGAGAAAGGTCGACCTGCTGCTGTTATGTCCCAGTCAGGATCCTCTGCGCTGATGACTTCAGCTGTGCGGACAGAGAGGTGCTGGAGGTCACGCCAAGTAAGGTCTGGGCTAGATGAGATTCAACAAATGTCATGGTGAAAGTGTACGAGCTACAGAGCATACCGAACAGAGAGTGCGAGAGCAAAGACTCCAGCGGCGTTGGGTGCCGCGGCCGAGGTACCACCGTGCGTGGTGGCACATTGGGACTTGCCTTTATCGGTGGTTACCTTGTGAAACCGGTTAACGAGAAAATATCGGCTAAGCAGAGGAATTTGACACACGATGTGATTGCCGCTTCCTGAGCTATAAGCTACAACGAGGTTCGCAGCGCATGCTTCAGAATAGATAGGATGGAGACCCTTGTAATCGGTAGCTGCGACGGTGATAGAATAAATGCTGTTGGTGTATCCGTCAAAGTTACACTGGTCGCCATACGCGGCTCCATTGCCGCTAGCGAAGACGAATATGGATCCCTTGCCATTACGGCCTTGTTGGATACCATTCAATATTGCACGCTGAATGAGGTAGCTCGGGCTCTCCATGGACTTGCCATCATCGGGCGGGCCCCATGAGCAGCTATAGATGGACGTATTCTGGTAGTTGTAGTTGAGCGCAGCGGCCTCATCGATATCAGAGATGGGGCCGGAGAGGATGCGGACGCCTGCGACTTTAGAATCGTACGCGATACCCACGCCACACACGTTATTTTTAACTGCGCCAATTTGGCCCGCACAGCGCGTACCGTGATGGTCGTCGGATAGCTTAGGCGTGGGGAGGTCCTCGTGATCGTTATAATCGTATGAGCCGGGTGCCCACTGCAGAGTCGGGGATCGACGACTCAGGCACGCTGCGGACAGACAATATGACAGGTGTGCACTCACAAAGTTGTCGACGAGATCCTCGCTCTCATAGTCCAGCCCATCGTCCACGAGCGCCGTGACGACGCCGGTGCCCGTGATGCCCATGTCCCACAGCATGGTCACGTTCATCATATGTTCTGGGAACTCCTCGTTGACAAGATGCCACTGCCGGGGAAACTGCGGATCGTGGATACCAAGCCTGTCGATAACAGCCGCCGCGAGCGGATGTTTCGAGGCATCATCGCCGGGACGGATAGGCGGCGGTGCACGTTTTGTGCGCTGGCGAAGTTCCTGACGGGCAAGGTACTTGACGGAATCTGCCACGCGACGCGCCGTGTAGGAGTCGGGACCCCTTGCGGAGAGGGGGCTGCGGAGGGCGTTGAGAGTAGAAAACACGGGGTCGCGCTCGCCGAGGGATGTGGGTGATTGTTGTTTTGGGGTGCTGACTACCCAGAGGTTATCAAGCTCGCCTGCGCGCTCGACGACCTGCACGCCGAGCCGCCTGGCGACTTGTGATAGCGAGGGGCCGACATGGGGGTTATGTTCTAGTACATAATAGTCGTGACTGTGAAATGAATGTCTAATGGCGTAGACAATATGAGAGGATAAGAGAAAGAAGAGGAAGGAAAAAGGTAGCCGCATGATGAAGAGCCGGTAAGACTGCTCAACAAGTGCCGCCGCTGCCCACTTGAAAGTCCATTATATAATCGATGCGATGCTTTCATATCCGTATCCGGTGACGGATCAAAATTAAATCAAATCAATCAGTTAATCACTTGTTCATGCCAACCCGTAAACAATTACTCTATCGCCATCGCCATCTCCATCCTCCTCTTCCTCCTGTACATACCAGCTTTCGATCGTAAACTCACGTACAGGCACCTTGGTCGCTAGCGTCCTCCCCTGGCTGTTAGCTGTCTGCACTGCTTCGATGTTCCCTATATAATCAGCTAGACGCTCGCGAACCATCTCCGCGGATCCTGATGCACCAATAACGTCGTCAGGCGTGAGGCCATTGAGTATGCTGCTCTGTTCGCATAGCGAGTTGAGCAACGTGCCACAAAAAATCTCGAAAGAGAAACGTGCAAGGCATACATTCTGGTCCACCGCCACCGTAATCTGAGCATGGCCATGCTCATCTTGCAACCGTAGGAATAGATGGAACATGTTCTCCCATTCCGGTGCTTCCCCATCGGAGGCCATACATGCCGGGCACGCATCTGTGCTCATAGGTACTCTGTACTTACGCTTCAGCATCTTCTCGGGGACCATAAAAAAAATCAAGATCTTACTCCTCGGAGCAGGACTTGCAGCGCCGAACGACGCAGTCCTCCAATCGCAAGGGGAAAGTCCCAACAACGTGCGCACGGATCCGGAACTTATCCACCAGCTCGCGGCTTTTCAAAACGTGGGCGATAGTGGTGAAACCTTCGGTCCGTTTCGCCGTCGTTGGGTTTCCCTCCTCCTCCTCCCATTGTTTCTTCCGTCTGAAATGCGGGGCCGTCAGTTGACAATCTGAGATTGGAGACCGAACGTACTCCAACAATCTCTCCAGTTCCTCGTTAGGACTATTCGCGCTCAGCTTGTGAATGAGACGATCAGGGCCCCCAATCCGACCCACGACCTTGCCCACACCCATGATACGTTCAATCAGCCGCATATGCTTGACAACGAAGAATCCGCCACTATCCATCTTTTCCGCCATCTTGCTCTGCTGCCCCTGCAGTTCAAGGGTCACTATTCGCCCTGCCAGCCTGCGGCTCCACAACGCTATCGGTGGTGTGGCGAGATCACCGCGTTCGCTATAGTCTGTAATGTACGCCGTGGACGTGCCTGTTGCGTTATATTCCGCATGTAGGACCTGGGGGCCTTATACTCAACCACGCAAATTACAACGCGAAAGGGGGGCCTACCTCGACGGTACAGTCAAAGATGGACTGAAGTTCTACTTCGTTGAACAGCTTGTGTGGAAATACGTGAGGATTCGCGTCATTCTCCTCCCACACCTTCTTACGCCTGTCGACGGCATGGGAGAGACCACTCTGTTAGCCGGAAGACAAGGGTGTGAATCGGAGTACGCACTGCAGCAGCGCCTGCAGGTGGTGACTTGTATCCACATCCGCAATGGAAAGCTTCCGTGCTTTGACTGCCTCCGAGAAGGATCCCTCGATGTAACCACCGTTGCTGACCTTCATCCGCACATTATCGAGTGACCAGTACTCGCCCGGTTTCATCTGCTGAGCCAGTGCAACGGCCTTGTCACGCCACATCTCGATGCGCAGCACGCGGTCGGCGAGGGACGCAGGACACCACTCATTGCTATGCTCCATGAACGTGCCCTTTTTGGATGTGTAATCCGTCACATAGATGCTGTAAATATCGGGGACGTCGTTCGCGTGCCCGTGTAAAATCTCCTCCAGTCAAATTGCCAATTTTTACACGAGGTGCATAACACACGCACCTCTACGGTGCAATTGAAGTACCCGCGCGGTTCCCGCCCGGGATCGGCTTCACTGATGAGTAAGTGTTGACGATGGGCTTGCTTCTTTTCTGAGGCTATTATCGGACCGCCTCCGATTTGGACCGCCGTACCCTGGCGTTCGGCGCGAGTCCGTTGTACCGCAGCCCACCACCTGGCTAGCTGTGCGCAATACTCCTTCTCTGGCGGCGCCACGTGCCAGGTCGGCGGATTATGAGACCGGTGACCGGCAATGTCGGGATTTGGCTGTGATATCTCTTCTGTGACAGGGTCGTATATCGCCCATTGCATCGTGTTCGCATAACAGGTCCCAGTAAGGCTGTCCTGCCATTGTTGGATCTGAGGCATGTCTTCAGCGCAACAGCTTGTGTGTATAACGATAATATATATCACCTTGACGTTGCGCAATAGGACAACGTCGCCTCGCTTTGTGTTTGGAAGCCACTGCTCTACTCTCATGAAACAGTTGATCTTGATGCCCGCACCGGCTGTGTAAAGAACCCCACCGAACGAGTCGAGGACGGAAGGGTCCAGTAAAGAGAAACAAGTGCACCAATCTGAGGAAACTATGTCATAAGTGATCAGCGGCCGTTGGGGTGTAGCTCGTACCGCCTCTTTGGGATTTCGCGGGCTCTTTGTTCACTAAGGTTACCACCCCAATAATGGACATCATGGCCCTAACTCTAATTTCGGAGATAGCAGTGTACGGCCACTGCAGGAAGGTCGTCGACAAGCGATGATGTGTCTCGTGATAACCACTTACCCCATCGACGATCAACCCTGCCTGCATGCCTAATGGGTCATCATCACTTGGTTCCATCTCCGCGGCCCTTCTGGTGCTGTCAACATCTTCAGCCAATCCTGCTTCCTGGGCTCCTGATTGGGCACTTGTGAGTTGTTCGGGGGACGTGTCCGCTGGCATCGAGGGGACACCGGCATCCGCATCTTTCTGATTATCATCGCCCTGACAGGTATCCGTACGAGCCTCTCCGGTATCAATAGCAGTTGGGGTAGCGGGTATGATTTCGGTGGGCGTAGAGGAAGCATCTGTTATCGCGGGCAGCACAGCAACGGCTAACGCGGCACGTCTCTTCAATTCTTCCCTTTTCTTCCTACGACCTGACTTTTGTTTGCCAAGCGGAGGACATTCCGCCGCACTGTCACCATTGCGCGATTCGGAAGAACCTCGAGAAGGCGGGACTGGTCCTTGGTCCACCTCTGACGATGTCTGCCTCGACGACGCCAGGACGGTGGGACCAGCCGCTGAGGATGACTCCGAGATAGCAAGATGAACCGGTGTGCTCCGGCGATGGGAAGACCCAGTCCTGTATGCATAAGTCGCTGCCCCCTGACTTTTTCCTGTCGCAGGTGGCGACTTCCGCAAAGTCCCGGTGGCCGTGGAAGGTTCGGCACCATCTGTGACTTTTGGGAGACTCGTGTGATCTGGAGATGCAGTGGAGCCCACTGCGGTGGTGGTTTGCGATCCGAAAGAGCTTGGAGGTGGCGTGGAGAACCAACCCACGTCGGAGATATCGCAGTTCGGCTTTCTCTTCCTGGCCTTGTTAGCATCTATAAGGACTAAAGGTCACAACTCGTGCACGCAAGAGTATAATAATGCCTACTAGATCCCGGCCAGATGTGAAAGAGTTTCTCCTTTTCACCTTGAAGGCCCGCTCTCGACACGAGGAGTATAGTTATCCCTTCTCGAAAGCGGAGTATAGCTGGTACATGCGAAGGAGGGCCAGTGTATGGCAAAAGTTGAGCGCCCTGTAGCGAAATTCGTAGCAAGTCGCCTATAATGAGCTCAAGCCTTTTTTGCAGCTTTTCTTCGATAAAGACATTTAGATGGGCCGCCTTCGCTTTCGAATCTAGACGGATATCAATGGTGTAATGATTCTTCCTGGGATTCATTGAGATTATGCGGCCCTCAATGTAGCTTCCAGGACTATCGATGTCGCCCCTGAGTATATCGGCAGCATATTTGTGCGACTCGAAGGGCCTGACAGAATCTGGGTGGGCGCGCTTAACCATCATCAGACAAGAAAGACACCGAAGTTTCGCGTCGCGTAAATTGAGCACGTGCCACGTGCATGTTCCAGACCCCCGAGAACAAAGTAATTCGGAGATTGGACTGTGTAAGGACAGCTGACACCCTTACATCATGGACCTGGAGTCACTTCCCACCTTGTTTCATCGCGCACTTTCAAACCTCTCGAAAGCGTCCAATCTACCGACGATTCAAGATGAGACTCAGGTAGTCACGCCTCTTCCTGAATATCGATCAAGATTTTGAATTTCGTGACCAGGAATTGATAGATGTGGCACGCAAAGATTGCCGCAGCTCGCGTGCACGCGTTACAGATCTTGCACTCTTCAGTCCGAATGAGACTCTTGATGACATCGCGACTCAAGATTTAGTCTATCTATTTGTGCCATACGTCCTTGCAGAGATCGAAAGTAGGGCTCGCGCTACCGAGAGGGACGAACGCATGGCGCGCCTACGCGAAGCCGAGGTATGTGCTCCCCCCACTCTTTCTCTGACCTATCTTGTCTTAGACAAAACATACACCTACGCTCTTGGTAGCAAGGATTCAGCAAGTTCGTATCGGACACAGAACTGTACGAAACTGTATCCAAGTCCGAGCGTGAACTATATGGAAAGAACGCCTCCACCATCGCTGATCCCGCCCGTCGACGGGAGACGAAAATTAAGCAGTACCAAGCCGAAAAAGATATCCGCAGCCGCATCGAGGTTCGTCTTTATCTCGTCGCGCCATGACGGGCGGCTCGAATGACACACGGTCCTACAGGCCATCGCCAAACGGCATCGCGTCCCCCTCCCACAACCAGACGCCTCCCCAACAGACTTCGACCTCATCGCCGCGCTCCTCCCCCCCTCCGCGTCTGGCTCTTCCGCCCCCAGTGGTGACGAGCAGGACAGCGAGGACGAGCGGCGCACAGCGACGCTTCTCCTGCTTCGGCTCGCCTACGCACAGGCGCAAGCCCAGCTCGCCAGCATCGCGCAGGAACTCGAGCTCCTGCGCTCCGCGCCGCCCGATCCCACGTCCGGAGCGTCGGATCGCGCACGCTCAACGGCCGAGGCGGAGCGTGCACTTTGGACGCTCGATGTGCCCCGCGCGGCACGGCAGGGCGGACCGTTGCTCGACTCTGCCGGCAAGGTATGTGAGACCCTCAGCGCATCTTTGTTAGGGGAGGCATTGACGGTCACGGGAATATGCGCGTAGCCGTTGCAGCCGTTCACGATATTACCTTCTGGCGCGGGAGGCGACCGTGCGAGGTTCCGAGAGCAGGTGTTCCAGGCTGACCACCGCCTGCCCACGATGGACATCGACGAGTATCTTGAGATTGAGCGGCAGCGTGGTAACATTCTCACGGGCGGAGGGTGAGCTGTCTCATCGTATATGTTTTTTTTTCACGTGGTCAATTGGCAAAATTCATGCAACCTAGACCACAGTCAGCCGCGAAACCGACGTCCTCCGAGCAGCTCACGATGGACGCAGAACAGGATGGGACGGCATCTGGCGATGTCAAGTCGGAAGAAAAGAGAAGAAAGGACGAGGAATGGGCCATATTCACAGATGCTAATCCTCGGGGTGCAGGGAATACTATGAATCGCGGATGAGATTGTAAGTACAATAGGCAGAATCATACGTCGTTCCTCTGGAAGACGTTATAGTCCCGATAAAGCTGTACGACCTGCCGTCTCTAGAGATGTATATGACAGACAAATAGAAGACGGAATAAGGTACATGAGATTAACATTGGCACTGAGCAGCCTCTGGAACCTCGTTCGCTGGTGGCGAAGTCACGTCGATCTCTGAGAACCACGAAGGTAAATTAGAGTGGTGATAATAGATGACCAATTTCGGAACTATACGTACTAGTGTTCTGTGCATCCGCATTCTGGCTGTCCTTCTCCATGCCAGGTAGTGACATGGCAATCTTCTTGAACAGACTTTTCACGTTGTGTCCAGCCTTCGCTGATGTCTCCATGAACATGATGCTAAGACCTTGGGCCTTTGCGGTGGCCTCTTCGAGCGTTACCTGTCTGCGACACCTCAGCACATACTCAGTCGGAGATGTCCTCGAAAGCCACGCACCGCTTGTCAGACAGATCGGCCTTGTTTCCGACGAGTACTACCATGACATCGTTTCCCCGCTCTGACCGCACGTCGTCTATCCATTTTGTTGTGGAAAGGAAGGATTGACGATCTGTAATTATGTCAGTCGTGTAATGAGCTGGCACGGATAGGTACCACTTACTAGTGATATCAAATACGACGATTGCAACGGTGGAGTCCCGAATGTAAGATGGGATTAAGGACCTAAATCGTTCCTAATAGCGAAGAAGTAATTGAGAAAAGCCAACGGTTGACACGAGTGGTCATACCTGTCCCGCCGTATCCCATAGCTGTAACCTCACCGTCCGATCATCCAGGTACAGTGTTTTGCTGAGAAAGTCGATGCCAATAGTCGCCTGATATGTGTTGTCAAACGTGTCATACATGAACCTAGCGGCAACCAAAGCCGGGCACTTAGGTTGTGGCCGCGGAAGAGAGGTAATTGAAGCGCACCGTGTGATGAGACTGGTCTTACCAACGCTTTGGTCACCAAGTAGCACGATTTTTGTGCGCTTCAGCGTGCCAGACGGTACTTCTGCCGTGGGGGATGTTGGATTAGCCATACTTAATATTGGAAGGGTAAGCAAGGATAGAAGGAAGGGGTAGGTTCCAAGTGAAATGACAGGCCTTGCTTGTTTGAGCCTGTTGACGCGTTCATACTCACTTCCCAGGCTTATTGGCCGGGAGCGAGCGCCCCGAGATTTACCACTTCCTGAGGCCCGAGGCCGGCCGATCCAAACCGTTACCGCAACCTGACTAGGTTCTCTCAATCTTCTCATTTCTCCGTCTATTCGGGATGAAGCTTGTTGAGAAGCTGAAGCAAACCGAGGGGCCGTTCTATACTTTCGAGTTCTTCCCACCGCGAACTGAACAGGTAAGCCTGACCCACCGTAACACCAGAACTCAGTGAAATCCAATCCAGTTCAGGGCTTCAGTAACCTACTCTCACGGATTTCCCGTTTGGCTGTTCTTAAACCCCTTGCAATCAATATCACATGGAGCGCAGGCCGGCCGACCAAAGAACAGACGCTCGAGCTTGCGTCGTTGACACAGAATGGGTATGGCATTGACACGGTGATGCACCTAACCTGTACCAATATGGTGCAAGGTTCTGTGGACAATGCTCTTCGGGTATGTAATTTTCCTCGTGTAAAACGCGCGTGATGTCCTCATGTGCGTAGGTTGCAAAAGAAACAGGAATTCAAAATATCTTGGCCTTGCGGGGAGGTTTGTATATGATAGTGCCTCCCAATTCCGCAGCTGCTGATTTTACTGCTAAGATCCCCCGAGAGGAGAAGAATACTGGATCCAAACGGATCCCCGTTTCACTCACGCCAAGGATCTCGTATCCTATATACGGTCGTCACCGGAGTTCTCCGACGCGTTCTCTCTGGGAGTGGCAGGTCATTTTGGTGTCACGTTGATGACTGTGGTTTCAACCTCACCACATATCTAGCCTATCCGGATGGCCATTCTGACAGGTTGCTTGATGAAGATGAAGAGATCGAGCATCTGAAAGAAAAGGTCGACAGCGGCGCTGATTTCATCGTGACACAACTGTTTTATGATGTCGACAATTTCCTTCGATGGCTCCGAAAGATTCGCTCACACGGTGCGCTGCGCCACCGCAGGACCTATCTGTCAATGCTTATACATTGCACCAGGCATAACAATCCCCGTTATCCCGGGTATTATGTCCATCCAAACATATGCCACGTTCCTTCGTCTCACAAGGCTTTGTGGAACGAATGTTCCGGACTCGATCCACGCAGATCTAGAGCGCATCAAGGTTTGTCTATTCAATTGTGCTATATTCTTCGGCTATCAGCTCACCGGTTCTCGCTTCATCCCAGCATGACGACCAGAGGGTTAAGGACTATGGCATATCGCTGGCCGTCAAGATGATACGGCGCCTTGTCGATGAAGGTGGATTGCGCGGTTTCCATTTCTGCACTCTCAACCTAGAGATGAGCGTAACGAGGATTTTGGAGATCTTGGAATGGACTCCGGGCCATACGAAAATACACAACAGGTTGATAGCGGTGAGCCTTCGTGACGAAACGTGGTGTCCAGAGATCAATGAGTAGATAAGGAGTCGTTCGAGCTGGCCGAGCAACACACGGCCACTAATCCTGACCTGGTGGTCACGCCTGCGGGCGCAACTAGCTCTGCGACCAATGGACTCGTGTCACACGTGCTCAGGGAGGGTGACGTGGGTAGAGGTGAGGCCAACAACGCCTCCACATGGGATGAATTCCCGAACGGGCGGTTCGGCGACATCAACAGCCCTGCGTTCGGCAGCCAAGACCTCTGGGGAGGCTTTGGCCGCATGGTAAGTACGATTGATTCCGACTGTTCTCTGCCTGTTTTAAGAGTCGACGATAGACACCCGGTGGCTCACGTCCTAGTACCCTCGCGGACATCACGGTGCTGACCTTACGCTTCCTCAACGGCGAAATTGCCTCATATCCTTTCTCGCCTGCACCACTTTCCGTTGAGTCGCAGCTCATCCTTCCTCACCTACTTCGCCTGGCGGAGCACGGATGGTGGCCCGTCGGGTCACAACCTGCGGTCGATGGCTCGCCTTCGGATGACGTTACGGTCGGCTGGGGCCCCCCAGGCGGTTATGTGTACCAAAAGTCG
Organism: Russula sp. MG48; assembly: GCA_003313725.1. Taxonomy (NCBI): domain Eukaryota; kingdom Fungi; phylum Basidiomycota; class Agaricomycetes; order Russulales; family Russulaceae; genus Russula; species Russula sp. MG48. The sequence goes on from QLOS01005780.1 coordinate 12,267, forward strand.
TTTGTTGAGTTCTTTGCCAGTTCAGCGATCGTAGAAAGGTTGGAAGGGGCGATCGGGGAGGTGAAAGGCACCATAGACTTTTTAGCAGGGAACAATGCGGTACGTCGGGGTTGCCCCATTCGCTTATCAGACGCGATCGCTTATCTTATCGTTGGAAGGGCGAACTCAAAACCAGTGTGCAGGACTCTGAGCGGAATGCGGTGACGTGGGGTGTCTTTCCCGAGCAGGAGATCATCCAATCAACCATCATTGAGCGGGAGTCGTTCCTAACGTGGAAGGTGCGTTCCTTTGCGTTGTTGGTCTCAGGCCTTCCTTCGAGCGATTCCGCACAGGACGAGGCATTTTCAATCTGGACCGACTGGGCGTCGCAGTTCCCTCCAGGCTCACAGGAACGACAGCTGCTGGAGAGCATCAGAGATACCCGCTGGCTTGTCAATGTCACACACCATGACTTTAAGGATCCCGATGCACTGTGGAACTTCTTGTTTGATGACATCGGTCTGGGTGATCATGATGCAAGTCTGACATGACAGTGGGAGTAGTAATATGAAGTATGGATTACCCATCCATATACTGAAAGCGATGTATGATAGAGGCTCGAATGACAATACATGGCTACCGCATGCGGCCCCCCTATGCGCACCTCCAGCGCCCTCCCACCTCATACGTTCACACGCGTCACCCTCGCCTCGATAAATCTCCTTGGAACCGAAACGCGTACCAGGATGCGTTATATCCGACTTCCTCGGGTGCAGTGCCATCAAACCCTGAAAATAGACTCAGTTCAACCAAATTAGAGCCTTCCAGCTTCGAATTCGAGGAAGTAAAGCCCTATGGCAAACGGGAGTGGGGAACCCTTTTGTTGTTGTTTTTTTTGGACAAACGGATATATTAAGTAGCAGTAGGTAGTACCAACGTTGGGAGTGGGGTACTCGATTTTCTGTCGAGCGCCATGCCCTCCTGGTCCAGGGGCAAACTACGCATCCCCGGCTTTGACCTCCGGCTCACACTTCTCGCTGTCATGGTGACGATGACAACGGGAGACGGGATGTCAGGTACGCAAGTGGTGTCCATAAACCCAGGGCAACGGGTAGCGGGCTCACTTATTTCGCCTCGAGTCCGGAGGCTGTGGCACTTGGCAGAAATATTACCCATTCCCATTTATCGCAAAAGGCTCACCCGACCACTCGCCATGGTTCAGCAACCTAGGACTAGGTCGCACACACTCCCAGGTCACCTTGATGAAGTTATATCCGAGTCGCGGCCTCGTCATGTTCGTTTTGGAGTGTTTTGGGGGGGACTTATACCTTCATCGCGTACATTCCATTTCTCTCAGCAAGAGCGAGAAAATTAGTAGCTAGACGGCCAGAAGCGACGAACACACAAAGGGCTACTAATGGGCATCGCCCTACCAGCCAATGGTTGAGCACGCTGTCAGGGATGGTCCTGTTCATAAATCGCAACAGGGAAATATTGACCCGGAAGAAGGGTAGACACCACTCTCGGGGCGATCGTGACTCGCACAGAAGCGAGGGAGGTCGATCTCGTTTATGCTCTCCGCGAGCAGTCGTCACCACAATCGGCGCCGCTGTCGCCACGCGGCCGTCGTCTGACAAATGAAGGGGAGAAAGTGCGGCGTAAACCTTGTCCCATATGGTGTGATCAGGTGCGACTTGGGAATTGTCCGAGTCGAGCGGTGATCTTGTGCCGCCACTGGCTGGCGAAATGAATGATATGTCTTGGTGACTCTTGCATAACTTTGGTTGAGTTTTATGTGCGGACAGTGCATCATCCTCAGGCTCACGTGTCTGTCCCCACGGGGCTATTGCTCCTCACGCTCCCGGCGTGTGGCGAGTGGACATGTAACGTTCACTGTCGCCCTGTCCGTTTGGCATCGTCTCTGACCGTTCCCTCGCACCCTTTTTTTGCACTCGCATGGCACGCGGCGTCTGCAACGGGCGCGAGTTCTTCTTCGTATCTCTTCCTTCTGCTTGGATGTCGACAGCTCCACCTTTCGCAGCCATTCTTTCCCATTTCATCTTCGAAGCTCTACCTTCGCGTCCCCCTCCGTGTCGCCGGCGACGCGCACTTACACGTCTCGGCGTCTCTTCTTGGGCTACATCCCCGTCACCGTGCGTGGACAGCTACTTCCTCACGTGTCTCTCCTCCGCGCTCGAGCGTCGAGTAAAGAAAGCCGCCATCCTGTTATCCTCCACAGCACGACAGGAAATTCTCTTACCCTTCCAGATCATCATCGTCACCCAGAGGAAAGAGACGTCCGTAGAACGTGATCACCTCGATCCCTTCCATACGAATATTTGCCCAGTTCCCTCACGCATGACATTAGCGACTCAGGGGATGATAGCTGTCAACACCCTCAGTGACACCTGGCCCTTGACCTCCTTGAAGATTTGCCTTGTTGATAAAGGCTGTAGCAAAAGATATGGGGGGGTCATCTCTTTCGTCACGCATGCTCACTATATCGGCCCTCCACAGATCGAACCTGTTCCGAT
>QLOS01005784.1:0-28260 GCA_003313725.1 Russula sp. MG48
AACTTCGCATACTGCTGCGACGCGAGCCAGCCCCCGCAACCGTCGTTAGCCATGATCTCTTTCTCTGAGGGGCGCCATGGGGTCTATACTTGCTCGGGCTGCCAGCGGTAGCCAGCGACGCCTCTTGCATGTTCTCAGCATTCTGACTTGCATCACCCATAGGTATATATGGTGGACCCGGAATGAAGGAGGCGCTCCCACGTGTACGGGTCCCATTGTCGCTACCCCCCTTACGGGCCAGCCGCCGCGAATACCATCGATAGCCCAGAAGTCCAGCGAGAATTCCGAGAGCAAGGCCAACAGCTATAAAAACTGGGATGAGGTATAGTAGAGTGGCATTGAAATCCGTTGCGGAATGAAGTTTTGACCGTGAAGGTACGGACTCTTCAGGTAGCAGAGCAGAAACGGAGGTTGCAGTAACTGCTGGGAATGGGCTCGGAGTGGCGCTGAGTGTCGTCGCCCCTGATGAGGTTGTGGATGGCAGAGGTGCTATTGATGTCACGGGTGCGGGAACAGATGACGAAGAGGAACTCGCGGTACTCAGGAGGGTAGGGGACACGGTTGACTGACCCCAAGGCGGATATGGCCACCAGTTGATGCTCGTCGAAGTCCAAGTCGGGACAGGAGTTGGAACAGGGAGTGGCACATTGTCACGTACTTCATTTCCCGAAACCAAAATATGGGCTGGCAATTCCGGGTCGCGGAAGTGTCTTCTTGGGTCATAGTCTGGAAGGAAGAGCGTGCGAATGTTCCCGTCAGACGTCTCGAAGGCGTAAGTTAGTAGACAGCGCGAGGACTACGGCCGAAATTCACGTTAGGCCTGCTGATAGGCCGCAACTCCGTGAGTTCGAGCACGTGGTTCAGAATTCAAGGACGTTCGTTGGTTATAACGGAAGGAAATCAAGGGATGGAGTCCGGGAGCAGAACGACAATCCCTATGCATGACTCCACACCTAATGCGGACAGATCTGCAATGGATTCGTCGAAAGGTAGCCCAGCCGTGATGAAAGTTGAACGGCGAATAAGGTGAAGGGACGATGCGTAGGATGTCCCAATAACAGCCGAGCGGCGTGTAGTCCTCCAAAATGGCTTGGGACGGACTGTGGGATACGTTAACCGGTTTTCGAACTAGGGAAGATACACATACATAAGATAGTTGGAGGGCGAACAGGTATGGAGCTATGACGGCCAGACACAGTGTCTGGCGTTTTTGAACGAGGAGATGAACGGACAGGTGAGTCGATAGTCCTGGTTCTGCCAGAAGGAGACCCGGGAGGTGCGGAGAAGGGTCTAGGAGGTATTTCTCTCAGTGGTTCTTTCGGCCTAAAGGTACGGCGAGGTGAAAGAAGATTCTTGTCCTGGACTCCAACAGGCGAAGGAGGGCGACATGGATCGGTCATTTGAGAGTGACCATTGGAGTTGAAAGGCATGTGAGCGGTGCCGACGACCGACGGTTGAAGGTGAAACGAAGATCAGCCTCGTTGGCTCGGGGGAAGATGAAGAGTGCTCGGTGCATGTAGTATAACTTAGTGAGATCCGTCATATGGGGACAATCGAAAGCCAAAAAGGCAAGAAAAAAAACAGATGCGAAACTCGACGTCTCTTATGCTATCATCTGATACACATCACCCAGGCAGACCCTCCACGGTTCTTGTACGCCAATTCTGAGATTATCAAGCACCGAGACGCTGTTGGCATCAACGTACGTTTTCATCCTGTTCCTCCTTTTTCGTTTACCTACTTATTATTATCAGGATATCTTGTCCCTCGTGTCATAGCTGATGCCTCACCACCGAGCTGGATTAGAGTACAGGTGAGCGATCAGCCCTCCTAACTCGCAATCTCTGTCCAGAACCCGCAAAGTAACCAAAACTCGCTGTCTTCCTTGTCGCAGGCATCACGTCTACTGTGCCTTCTCTTCCCCCTCTCCCCACTTCTGCCACCAAGAATCCAAACCTTCCCATCGCCATCCCGCTTCCACAGGACCCTCCTCCGCCTAGCACGTCCGCACCTCCTGATCTTCCTCCTTCCGTCGACCGGCGCTCAGAAGAGGCCGCAGCCCTCTACGACGGTGTCCCCTTCATTTCGCGGACTTTTTCCCATGCATGTCCTACCCGTGCCCCAGGTGATGCGAACAGTATGTACTCCGTGCTCAACACATCCTTCCAAGCTCAGGCTCCTGTCAGCGGCGAGGAGAAGAATGGTGCAAGAGCGTATAGCTGGTCCGTGTATTTTCTCACCTGACAGCGGAGCGTGCGAGGAACAAAGACCCGGCACAATACCTTCTGACAGTAGAGCAGATGATTGAGAAGGACTACTCTGTTCCTTCCCATCTTGCAGACCTTTTCAAGCAGCCGGATCGATGGAGTCACCTCAGGTGGCGACCGGTGTAGTGTCGGGGACTCGAACAATCTACGCAATTGACTGCGAAATGGTGAGTACGTCGCATCGCGTACATAATACCTGATATATAGTACTAATAACAATAACTTACTTTTGTGCCTGACATAGGACGGCAAGTCGTTGACCCGAGCCTGCGTGATCGACTTTTCAACATACGACCAGTTTGTCATGCCACCAAGTCCGATCACCGACTATCTCACCCGGTTCGTTCACAAATTATGCGTCTCTCTTCTACCTAACTCCGAACGTAGCTTCTCTGATAACAGCTGGCGCCCTGGAGCCATCACCACGGCGCTTGCCGACGTACGAGCGCACCTGCGAACGATGATAACATCATCCACTATCCTGCTGGGCCCTTCGCTCGAACCAGACCTACGCGCGCTACAACCCGCGCTGATCTTCCACCACCCGCGCGGACGGTCGCTCAAGCCAGGGCTATCGTGGCTCACGCGCAAGTGGCTTGGCCGCACGATACAGGATCGTGGGCCTGGCGGGCACGACCCTGAGGAGGATGCACGCACGTGCATCGATCAAAGCGAAGATTCAAAACGGTACGACTATCGCCCACCCTCCTCTTCGTCTTGATGGCCGTCTGACAAAGGATGGTCTGACGGTTTTACGGCATAGGTTCGGGGTATGGTGAGTTTAGGATGGATTACAAGCCGATCCTTGCTCGGATCGCGCACCCCCCTCCGCGTCGCCATGGCCCGAATGGCGAAGTGTCTGCACGGCGATCGTCGACCACGGTAACCTGGCGCATAGCACGGTACGTCGCCTTCGGCGCCCGCCACGACGGTCCGGTGTACGAACGACACGGAGGTGCTTGATGGGATCCTTGGCGTGCTGGACGCCGATGAATTAGTGTTTGCGCGGTTGATGTGGTTGGCGGATGCCCTGGGGTTGCGTATTCCCACTCGACCTTTATTACAATTAAGTGCTGATTCGTCGTCAGGGGTCACGCCCAAGGCAAACGTGGATGGCCTTGGTACAGGAAGCCCAGAAAACTCAAGTAGCGCTGCAGAGAAAGCGAACCCCACCGATAGCCCATAGCCGCGGCCGGCACCTGACGACAAGGTCCTGTTCTCCGCTGTCGCGAAGCTAAATGACCACTTCACAACGCTGCACGCTGCGCTCTCCGTGTGCACAGCGTTTATCCTCTCCTCGAGGTACATCGACCCACGAAAGATGTCCGCACTCGCCGCTCGGCACGCGGAATATCAAGCGAGCCAGAATCAGAGTGGGTCCGCTGCAGGAATGGGTGACAGTGTGAGTGCGGTGCGATGGAATTCTGCGCATGAGCACGTGCTCGAGGAGGCCGTCCACACGTGGATGGGGCCGTTATTCGGCGTCAAGACGTAGATTTCGCACTTCTCACGGTCCTGTGTCTGACAAAGGCGCACATCATGGTACGAGCATGCGAGAATCCGGCGCGAGAGGGATGTCTCAGAGTACAATGGGTAATATCTCATAAAATGACTATGTTAGGTTATCAACAGAGACCAGCGTCAACCAAGCGAATGATGGCCTAATTTTGTCCGTGGGATCTCTTTCCTACATCCGTATAAGATTCATGACCTGTGAATGAACTCCCAGTGAAAAGTCGCAATGACCAGATCGGTAAATTATCATAATTCTGACTGTATCTGACTTTCTCGGCTACCGACTACAGAGTCCTCCGGCAATCTGACTAAATCTGTTGCAAATATTTGTGTCCGTCAGACATCGGCAGACTGCAACAGACCTCATACTTTCGCTGATTAGTCATCCGCACTGCTCGGACTCCGGACGGGCTATGACACTGTCTAACTCCATATGACTGTCACCAAATACGACCTGGTCCTACAGTATCTTTCACGATCACCAGTCAAACTTCTTCCCACGTGTCTAAAATCCATACCGAGAACAAAGTCAAGTCACGTTCTGGGGGACTGCTTATCTGCCAATGGATTTGGGTGAATAGTGTTGAGGCGCTTTCGATCGAGACACTTCGCAGGCTCGAAGGTTCCTTGTCCACCTTACTGTACCGGTGCTTGCGCCATCCTCGATATGCCTGGAAAAGGAACCGAAAGTATCCACCATCCCAATTAGATTGAGTTAAGAGGGGAAGGCGAATGGGCAACTAAACACGCCCGGTTGCAACACGTGCCCCCCGATCACCGGCATCATGATGTGCTGCCGTAATTCAGTCGCCCCGTCCATTACCATGATGATCATCCTCTGCCCTATCCTATAGCGGGTAATGATGGGGCCTGACCATGGCCCACGGGACGCTATCTACTGCGGTCAGACCCGTTCATTTCGAACTTTCGGAGCGCATCTGGTGCAAGGGACGCTCCGTATGCAGTGGCCTCAAAGGCTGTTCCAGCATGGCACAGCCTGTATGTGCCCGCCCGAATACTGTATGTGGATAGCATGCTCACCATGGCCGATCACTCGTGCGTGGTCCGCCTGGTGGAATGCCAGTGGCAAAGGTACTAGCAAACGAGTTTTATCTTCCATGCACTGCATTGGCAGGTGATTGGCCTCGTGTCAGTTGTGTCAGTGATACCTGTCTGAGAGCAGATACGCCGAGTTCCCGTAACGTGAAGGCTCTGGCTGGCCTTGTCGGAATTCGCTGACATCCGAGTTTTCTCGAATGAGGCGCTGTACATGAGGCCAGTATATGACTTTCCTTCGTTCACTGTTATCCTCCCATTACAACCCACTATGCCCCGAACTCCCTCTACCACCGACCCATCCGACCGATTCATTTTCGATAACGCCTTGAAGGCGTACACGAAAAAGACCAAGAAAAACCTCCTCTTACACCCACTATTTCGTGACATTAACACCTGCGACTCTCCTGAAGATGTCCTTAAAACGCTTCGAGATCGAATCCCTGGGTTCGATAAACCTGGCAGCAGCGATGACGGTCTATTAAAATGGCTCGCCCCAATCGTGAATATTCTAGATGCGCTTTCTGCGGCTCTGAGCGAGGGTGTGGGCCTGGTACGTCACAGGAAACTTGAAAAGACCCGTTCAGGAATGGCCCTCTGATCTTATTTTACAGGTAGTCTCACCCGGAAAAGTAGTCTTCGCTGGAGTTGGCGTCCTCCTCTTGGTGAGTATCTCGATTCTTCGTCACGGGGAGCTTTGATGACTAAGTCTCTTAGGCGACTAAGGATGTTGCCGCTAGCCAAGACGCACTCGTCGACATATTTGGACGAGTGGAAAGCTTCCTCGGACGCCTCGAGACCTACATTCATGTCCCACTGAGTGACGAAATGACAGAGGTCATCGTGAACATCATGGCTGAGGTGCTTTCGATCCTTGCCATCGCGACGAGCGATATTGAACAGGGCGGAGGGAGTGAGTTGATCCTTCGTGGGAGAAGAGACCCAACCTCGTAGCTTACTCCTTTTCAGAAAAGTTTGTGAAGAAGCTTATGGGAAAGACTGATATTGAAGACGCACTGGGTCGGCTGGACAAACTGACACAAGACGAGGTTCGGATGGCGGTTGCACAAAATCTGAAGGTTACAATTCATCACGTCGATGACAAAGTTGGGATCGACGTCGACAATAAGAACCGTTCGTGATCTCGTAACAATCCCGTCATTTGCTGTCGACGCCCAAACACCCTTACAGGGAAGGACTTGCGACAGAAGCTTAGACAATGGCTCTCCCCCCCAGATCCATCCGTAAACTACAACACCGCATGTAGTTTCCACCTCCGAGGCACTGCAAAATGGTTTACTGAAGGCCCCATATTCGCGGAGTGGAAGGAATCCGGATCCCTCTTGTGGATCCGTGGAATACGTACGTTCTCTCTCCCTTTGTGCGTTCGCTCTTCGTTAACAGACCTCTCGTCCGATAGCGGGCTCCGGAAAGAGCGTTCTCAGGTACGCCTCTACACCCCACACCAACTCGTTTTGACTAGCTTAGCTTATACTATCGAATATCAATCAGCACTGCGATCATCCAGGACATCAAACGCATTGCCAATACTGGGTCAGCACACGTGGCCTACTATTTCTTTGACTTTAAGGACGCCAGAAAACAGGAATCCCGTGGTTTACTCTCCTCCATCCTTCACCAGCTCTGCGAGCAGTCCCTACCTTGCTTGGACATTTTTTCCCACTTGCATTCGACACACCATGATGGCTCTGAGCAACCCAGCGATAACGCACTCAAACAATGCCTCAAAGATATGCTCACAGTCACAGGACATGTCCCGATTTATCTTGTTGTCGATGCCCTTGATGAATCTTCGGCCACCTATGGAGTACCGTCGTCGCGTCGACAGGTGCTAGACCTTGTGAAAGAACTCGTTGAGTTGGAGCATCCGAATCTGCGACTATGTGTCACTAGTAGGGACGAGATGGACATCCGCACTGTCCTCCAGCCTTTGGCACGTACTTCTTTATCCCTCCACGACCAGAAAGGACAAAATGAAGATATTGTCGATTACGTCACCTTCGTTGTCTCCTCAGATCCGGAGGTAAACTTGAGGGGATGGCGGGAAGAAGACAAGGAGTTGGTCATTACGACACTCTCGTGCAGAGCCGGTGGAATGTGGGGACATCGTTGTCCTACCTGTAATACGTTCTCATACTATGAAACAGGTTTCGCTGGGTTCATTGTCAACTTGAAATTCTTCGCTACTGTTTTGCGCGGAATTTGCAACGTACCCTTGACGAATTGCCCAAAACGCTAGATGCGACGTACCAGCGTATACTACGAGAAATCCCCGAGCAAAACAGAGATGACGCACATCGCCTGTTGCAATGCCTCACTGTGGCAGTTCGCCCGCTTCGTGTTGAGGAACTCGCAGAAGTACTTGCCATTGATTTCACCTCTGAAGACATTCCGACGTTAAACGTTGATTCGCGCTGGGGGGATGAAGAACAGGCCATTCTTTTGGCATGCTCCAGCCTCATTGTTATTGTCGAGGTCGAGGAAGACGACTGGTCACATGATCGGCGTCTCCGATTCGTTCAATTTTCCCACTTTTCTGTCAAAGAATTCCTCACCTCGGGACGCCTTCAAGTTGCCGAAGCAAAGTGGGATGATACTTCGCATTATCACATTCGCCTCGAGCCTGCGCACACGGTCATGGCGCAAGCTTGCCTTGCCATCCTGTTTCGGTTGGATTACCTTATCAGCACGGAGACCAGCAAGAGCTTCCCTCTGGTTGAGTATGCTGCCGAAAACTTTAGCAAGCATGCGGAGTTCGAGGACGTATTAACACAGATATCAGAGGCGGTCGACTATCTCCTTGATGCAGAGAAACCGCACTTTGCTGCATGGCTCTGGGCGCTTAATACCCAGTTTTGCAGGGGAATATTCCAGTTGGGGAAGTGGGCGGAACGGCCAAAAACGGTTCCCTTATACTACGTTGCGGAATTTGGATTCTACGGCCTGGTACGACATATCCTTTCGAGGCGTCCACAAGATGTAAACACCCAGGGTGGTGATTGCGGCACAGCACTACACGTTGCCGCGGACAAAGGTCACGCCGAGGTCTCAAAGCTACTACTTGCGCACTGTGCGGACGTGGACGTTCGCGGAATCGGGAGCCGGACGCCACTGCATTTGGCATCGAGGAATGGACACGTTGACGTTGGGCAGCAGCTGCTTGATCGCAATGCGGATGTGTACGCACAAGATGACAATCACTCGACTCCACTGCATCTCGCATCATCCCAATCGAACAGCGAGGCCGCGAAGCTTCTCGTTGAATCCTGTGCAAATGTCCAAGTGCGCAACAACAACGGGGAGACGCCACTACACCTCGCGTCGGAACGTGGATATGACGATACGATGCGGCTACTACTGGACCGAGGTGCGGACGTGGACGCGCAGGATGACAACCACTCAACTCCACTGCATCTCGCATTATCCCAATGCAAGGTCGAGGCCGCGAAGCTTCTCATTGAATGTGGTGCAAATGTCCAAGTGCGCAACAACAACGGAGAGACGCCACTACACTTCGCGTCGGAGCACGGATATGACGACATAATGCGGTTGTTACTAGACCGAGGTGCGGACGTGGACGCGCAGGATGACAATCACTGGACTCCGCTGCATCTCGCGTCATGCCAATGGAAGGTCGGGGCCGCGAAGCTTCTCATTGAATGTGGTGCAAATGTCCAAATCCGGAACAACGACGGCCGGACGCCATTGCACCTCGCGTCGAAGCGCGGATATGATGACACAATGCAGTTATTACTGGACCGAGGTGCGGATGTACACGCGCAGGACGACAACCACTGGACTTCACTGCATCTCGCATCATCCCAATGGAAGGTTGAGGCCACGAAGCTTCTCATTGAATGTGATGCAAATGTCAAAGTGCGGAATAATAAGGGCGAGACACCACTACACCTCGCGTCAGAGCGCGGATATGATGACATCATGCGGTTATTACTAGACCAAGGTGCGGATGTGGGCACGCAGGACGACAATCACTCGACGTCACTGCATCTCGCATTATCCCAATCGAACGGCGAGGCCGCAAAGCTTCTCATTGAATGTGGTGCAAATGTCCAAGTGCGGAATAACAATGGCGAGACGCCACTACACTTCGCTTCGGAGCACGGATATGACAACATCATGCGGTTATTACTGGACCGAGGTGCGGATGTGGACGCGCAGGATGACAATCACTCAACTCCACTGCATCTTGCATCATCCCAACGGAACAGCAAGTCTGCGAAGCTTCTCATTGAACGTGGTGCAAATGTCCAAGTGCGGAACAACAACGGCGAGACGCCACTACACCTCGCGTCGAAGCACGGATATGATAACATCATGCGGTTATTACTGGACCGAGGTGTGGACGTGGACGCGCAGGATGATAATCACTGGACTCCACTGCATCTCGCGTTATGCCAATGGAAGGTCGAGGCCGCAAAGCTTCTCGTTGAATGTGGTGCAAATGTTCAAGTGCGGAACAACAACGGCGAGACGCCGCTACACCTTGCGTCAGAGCGCGGATATGATGACACAATGCGGTTATTACTGGACCGAGGTGCGGATGTACACGCGCAGGACGACAACCACTGGACTCCACTGCATTTCGCATCATCCCAACGGAAGGTCGAGGCTGCGAAGCTCCTCGTTGAATGTGGTGCAAATGTCAAAGTGCGGAATAATAAGGGCGAGACGCCACTACATCACGCGTCGGAGGGCGGATATCACGACATGATGCAATTCTTACTGGACCGAGGTGCGGATGTAGACGCGCGGAATGATAATCACTCAACTCCGCTGCATCTCGCATCAATCTATGGAAGCCTCAAGGCCGTACGGCTACTGCTTCAGCATAGCGCCAATACCCATCTCCACAATAAGAAAGGCAAGACCCCGTTCCAAGTTGCGTCAGAGAGAGGACATCGAGAGATCATGCGGCTATTATCAGAGTATGTGTCGCCGAGTGAACGTGAAATGTCGTATTTCTAATTCCTGTCAACTACCCACAGTAAGAGGCCAGGGGCTGGGATGAAATTTTGTTATACTGTACACGACTAACTTGCAGTCAGTCACTGCAGAAAACAGAAGTTGTAGGTTAGAATTTTGTTGTAAGGCGTAGCAGCTAGCTCGGAATGTATTACGATGGGAATGGCCGTGTTGCCTCACTCAACGAGCTCGGAGCCGGCTAATTAGCCGAGCCGAGCCATTGTTTGGCTAATCTCTCCAAATTTGGCTGAGCCGGCTCAAGCCATGGCTTGGATAGGGGTCAACCCAGCCTGGGAGCTCAAGGGCTCCCTCTCACACTCCACGCGGTTTTCTCTCGCCTGACCTTTGTCTGACCATCCTGTGCAGGCCAGGCAAGGGCGCCCAGGCACTGCGCATACGTGACAAGATCTATGTCTGCTACCTCGCGACGGCCCGTGCGACATGCGCGAGCAGGTCGCAAAGAAGACTCTGCTCGGCGTCGAGGTGAAAAAGATTATAGATGCCGGTGGGCTCGTTTCTGGCGATACCATGGTAGGCATGACTCGGGACCACCTCGAGAACAATAGCAAGAACGGGTGCGTGAATACCTCACTCCACCTCACTGGCACCCTCTCCTCCGGTCAAAGGCATCCAACTTCCTCTCGTGTGCTCGTGCTACTAGTAGCTTTATTCACGACGGCTTCCCACGCACAGTTCCACAGGCTGAGAAACTCGACGCAGTGGTTACCTCGCGCAAATAGGCGCTCCATTCCGTCGTCGAACTCGTCATTCCCGATCACCTCAACGATGACCTCATCTCGCGCATCACCGGGCGTCTCATCCACCCTGCCAGCGGCCGCGCATACCACAAAGAACTCAAATATGTCAGCCTTGAATAAATGACCGGCTTCCCATCCCATTAGTGAAACCGTATTGCAACCGCGGGATCGACCGGCTTCCCTTCCCAGTGGCGAAAAGGTATTGCAACCGCCGAATCCAGGTCCTCCCTAGAGAGACATCTCACCACCGCCGTACTCGGGCATGCCTGGAGGAGTTTCCCTGACGGCAATCCCTGGGCCGTTTAGACGACTTGTTCGCTCTCCCCAACCGGGTCCCACCGTCACTCCGCTGAACAACACTGGTACGTTCTGCAAGTCTGAGACGTTGGAGTCTCATCTCATGCCCCGTCCTCAACTAGTCAACAATATTGACATGGCCATCAGACCATACGCACCTGAGGGGAACAATCAACTATGGAACCGGGAGGAGATGCAAATAGTGAAGGAGTCGTTGGATGGGGAATACTGTAGTATTTCTAGCCGGGAAAGGGACCTTGACCTTGTCGGCATGTGTTCGACTTTGCTGCATGATTTATCCGCATACAATTGCTGAACCCTACAGGTAGTATGGGTGGTGTGAAAGTTTTCGCAGCACATCGTACGATTTCTTCACTGGCCTCGATGATCAGGTACCAACTTCTCTCATTCATAGGTCGGCCTGAGTCTTCCAGAGCGCGAGACGGTCATTCGACGCAAACACGACGTGCTTTCCCGCTTCTTTCATGTCTTAAATCCCCTTCTAGAAATTTACAAGACTCCCCAGAGCAGTTTACACATCTTCGCCGATAAGGAGGGGCAGCTTACCGGCGTTATCGCGTTCAATAGGGGCGGAAGTTTATGCATGAATTTACGATATTTCGAAGCCTGGCGTACGTCCTAGACTCCTAGTGGCTGCGCCTCTATAGCATTCGGTCTCAATTATATTTACTAGATGACCATGAGGTTCAGAGAGGTGATTTCAGCAAGGCCTTTATCTCCTGGTACGGGTTTCCAACGTTTCGCTCATTGTCTGGTTGATGTGTTCTCGCCGGATATTTCACGCTGGCGCACGAAATTGCCCACAATCTCGTTCATCCCCACAACTCTGAGCACGAATTCTACTTCTCTGCCATCTGCGGGGCATACATTATACCCTTAAGCAGGTTATTGCCGTTTTTTGAGATGACAGTGTAGTCCGGTGTCACTGGACGGAAACACACCCATGTATATAGCAAAGTGTCCACGTGTGTCCCTCCGCCTGCCATCCCATCCCACCTTACTGACATGCGCGTTCGCGTTCGCCCACAGACAGTCCACCGAAGAAGCCGATAGAGGATGACGTCACAGGCGACTCCGAGCCGCTGATCAGCCTTCAGACAACAATGTGGAGGCACTTACGAAGCGTCTCGGCGTCTTCTACTCAACGCTCACACGGCCTTGGTCATTGACTACTACAAAAAGAAGGGACTTTGGCACCCCATCGACGCTGCACAGGCTCCACCAGTCGTGTGGGACAATCCCCGCAAAGTGTTCACACAGCAACAGCCAAAAAAGAAGTGCCGGAGGCCCGCACTTCCCCTCTATGTTGACATTTCAGGTTTCCGCAATTCAATCACTGTTCACAATTTCCCACATCTGACGCCCACTTGGACTCGACCTATTTTGCCTTCTTCAGCCTCCCACGCAGCACAGTTATTCCATGCTCACGGCATCCAGCTGTCGATACCACTTTTGACGACGACAGCTGGGGTGCGCCTCCAGTAAACCTGCCTTCAACCGGGCTATCAGCGTTGGAAACAGCTTGGGTGTCACCTCTATTGGCCGCGGGTTCAACTGGGCTGCTGAGGAAGAGGAACAGAAAGGATTATCCGACGCCCCAGGTGACACTGAATTAGACGATTCTGCCATCTCAATCCCGAGTTTCATCCGCCCACGATCGCCTGCGTACGCGGTCCGATTTACAACTCTACAGACTCTGATACGTTATAACCTGCCACCAGTGTCATCCCGTCTACTCCTCAGACCCAGACTTCTCGATTCACCACTGAGCCCCTCTCGCTTTCTCCCTCTGTCTCTCATAGACCTCTGATGCCATCTCATTTTTCACCATTCTCCTCTAATACCAGTGCATCCCCTCGGCCATTTCGCTCTCCCACTTCTCCTCGACCTCGACGGAGATCATCTCAGCAGCGCATATCTTTAATAGCCGGGCGCCTCTCCATTGACACCATCGAACTTCCTTCACCCTCAGTGGTTCCTCAAGAGCTTATTCGGTCGGGCAGCACCGCAAGCTTGCCTTGACCTCAGCACCCGTCCACCAACGCCATCAACCTCAATCGTCGCTGACCGTCCACCTCATACAGCAGAAATGAGACGTCTTGCGTGTGGTGCCACCACAACCTAATGTCCATCATGCGCTGTCGGTGGCTATGCGTCGTTAGCCCGAACCTCCCGTCAATGTTGGCAATGGAGGCCGACGGGGACAGACGTGAGCCACGATGACGGTGATGGTAGTGTTCCTGCAGACGCCATGGTACCCCTCGCGCGGCCGCTGCTGTTGGTGACACTCTGGCTGCCTACCCGTTAGGTCGCAGCGGCATCGCTACCCCGAGACATCATCCGCGTCGTCCGAGCCATCAGCCTCAAACCTATCCCCGGTCATTGCTGTGGCCTCTGCCTGTGTTCCTGGTGCTTGGTGCGCGGTGTGTATGCGTACGGACTATAAATAATGCCTGAGTTCCAGGGCATTGACACGCGTGTTGTGCGCCCGCTCAACGCGCCAGAGATGCTTGCGATGCGCGACACCGTCAGCGTGCTCGTTCGGCTCGGAGTAGGGTTGGGGGCTCCGAGGCGGGCGGGCTCGGCGAAAGAGGGCAGACATGACTTGGGTCGGATTTTGAGTGTTATATAATGGTAAAGCTCGCCTACGTTGAGAGACGGTTTTGTCGATGTCTACGGGCTACGTATAAGGTTTGAACCTCATGCTGTGCCACGTAATCAATTGTCATTGACTTTTCTGTTTATCTCACAAATATGTAATACGGTACACGCATTCAATTTTCTGTTTTCGTCGCATCGTGACGGAAGGACACCCCAGGTTGATGTGCGGGTATCAGTAGCTGGTCTAGGTCCGCGCCGATGTAAGCCGTCACTGCGTAATTTTGAACATCCTCTACAGTAGATATTCTCATGATGCATAACAAAAAACTGGTATAGGCAAAAGACCCACACATGAGCCTTATTCATCATCATATTTTGGGCTTATGCGTTATGAGAATATCTACTGTACAAGGAACCATTTTGGGGGCGTCTCCATAAATATCGTCAAGCCCTGAACACGCTCATTCCCATCTTCCTACTGTACAAAGGACCATTTCTTTAATTACATCATAACGCCCTCATCTGATATACGTCTCTGCGCTAGGAAGTAGCGGTAACTGGATAACCTGTACTACGTGAAACATGGTTGAAGGAACGAAAAAGCTGACCGATAGAATATACATGTCTTGCTGGTCAGGAATACGGCTATAAAGGTGACAACATACTCAGGATGTGAGGGGAATTTTACCAGGCCGCCTCCGGACACGGTCAACCACAGCTCTCCGAAACCAATTCCGTTGTACACCGGCCGGGCGTGACACCGAAGGTGACCCATCTGGGATTAATTGGGATAATTCCGAGTCTGTGGGCGACGACTCGTCTTCAATTAGTTGAGGTGCCTCTGTCGGAGGTGCGTGCGGTATTAGGGAGGTCGGAAGGCGTACAGGGCGACCTGCGAGCTGACGAGCCTCGGCAAATCTGGTAAACGCATTCTTGGCATGTTCATCTTCCAGCTGCGCCTCAATCTCTTGCAGTTCAGGCAACAACTCGGGGTCCAACCCGGCCTCATCCGGTTCAAGAGCAGAAGAGAGTTCAAGAGCAAGTGTACCGTCGACATGAAACTTCCTCACGCCGCGAAACGGTAGAAGAAGTCCATGCCACACCATGCCGTCGACTGCATCTTGCCACGCGGATGGCATCCTGTGCTCGTCGAAGCCGAATGTGAGATCCTCGACAATAGAGAGCACTGGCCTCAGCGCATCGCAGACCCGCGCCGAGGAATCTATCTGCCAGTCAAACTCCTTGCAACTGATATGGAGGTTGAAATTTCCATCACCGGCTTCATCCCGGTGGCCAGTCACTATACTGACAGCGTCCTTGCTAAATATCACTTTGCCGACAGGATGTCTGAGCCCTTCTGTAGAAGAGGTAAAATCGGAGAGGTGCCGGAGAGTATAGCTGATCTGATTGAATAATGTGATACTCAATCTCTCGAGATGGGGGGAACTGATCCGAGCGATAAGGCTCTCCAAATAGGCACCCACACCTCGAAATATAACCCGTTTGAGGGCAGGAAGCGTCACCCGCACAATTGGTACACGTAGTAGTTCCCTTTCAGCGCGGGGGCGGGGGAGGGGGGTGAAGAAACCGATCGACAGTTCCTCGAGCTGGGGAAGAGATTGAAGATGTGTGACCAAATCCTCGGGAGGGAAATAGCCAGATGCTCGGATGTGGGTTAGTGTCAGTGTGACGAGGGCGACAGTAGAAACTAGTAATGGCATTCCTGTGGGAAGACCGACGCCAAATAATGTGAGATGGCGGAGTTTTGGGGCCAGAAACGTGTTAGGAAGCGTCAGCCTCGTGTCTTCGGCTGTGGACAAGAGAGAGAGGTGTTCCAGTCCCACGAAAGTTTCGTCCATAGTGACAAGTAACTTATGCAAATGCGGAGACGGTGCCTGAAGGACGATGCGACGGATGCGATCATACTGCTGGAGTGCGAGAAGTATCCCTCTCTCCTCTTCAGCGGTCATGGCTATGCTCCTATTCTTGTGATCGATGACGAGCGGGAGGGGCGGTAAATTGGACAGCATGTCTGCTATAGGGGCGCCGTTCGTCAGGAGAAGATGGATTTTCAGGGACGGTGAATTGTATACGAGGTACCGCCATCTTCGACAAACGTGGGAGAGCTCGCACCACCTAAGTTGGAGATTCCAATTTTCTTCGTCATCCAGTCGACAGAAATTAAATATTTCAAGTAGAACATCGTCGTTCAATGCGTTGTGCAGAGGCCTATACAGGACGCTGTATCCTGGCCGGTCAGATGTTGGTGGTAAGGAGGGCTAGGAGTTGGTGCGTCAAAGATGAGGGACTGACTAGACTCGTCACAACGTACCAATCTGTGGGCACAAAAATGTACATTGACATTGCCAGAACCCCACGTGCTGCGAATCAAATCTCTCCAATTCTCAGATGAGGTCCCTGCTCCGTGACTTTTCCACGGCCCTGTGGTAATAAGCTGTATTGTTCTATGGTTTCCCGGTGCACATTGGGTAGGGAATGCCAGGCGCTGCTCGTAATGCCACACATTAGGAGTACGCCGGATGTCTGTTTTAATCATCATTTCTCCCCTGAGCGTTCCACGAACATCTAAGACGATGTCAGAAAGGAGACAAAGAAAGGAAGAGACATTACACAAACCTTTAAAAATCATAACATCCTTTGGCATGAAGACGCCACCGAAAACGTTCGTTCCTTGTTCAGTTTCAAGAAACACACGGCTTGGCCCATCAACAAGAACATAAATGGTCTCGTCACGTCGCACGCCATCGAAGGTCCAAAGTGGGTCCTGTAGGAGTGTGTCCCCATATTCGTCGGAAGAGATGGGAAAGTTTATGTAGAAGTGGGCATTCTGTTGTAGTGTGATACGTCTATTATCCTCAAAGCAGCTGAAGTCCCAGAGAGCCTCCGAAACATCCGAACGGGAAACGAGCATCTCTAGAACATGAATAAGGCAATAAAACACGAGCTTCGTTCGTCGATACTTACGTCGTATGATAGTGGGCGCCGTGTCAGGAAGTGTCCTGAATATTACGAAGTTGACGGGTATCCTCGATACTGGCGATACGTCTGTGGGTTCCTGGGAGGGCAGTCTCAGTGTGAAGTGGTGAGCAAGTCTCGCGGGCAAACCTCACACCCATACGCAACCGTGTATTCTGAAGAAAACAAGCATCGTTCTCCTCAGCTTGCCTCATGATTCCAATTATGCTCTTGTAGCGTCTTTTTCGATGGGGTGGATAATAAAGATTTTTTCATCATTGAAACATTTAGTTACCTCCTAACGAATGTCCTTTCATATCTATCCGAAATTTGAACCGCCAATTCGAAGCATTTGTTCGCTTCATGAGTCACTTTCTCGCCTGCACGGGCAGCGGAGTGCACAGCATTATTGCAGACCTCCAGAACTCTTGAAACACCGTCAGCGCAAGACAGGCACACATACAACGCGGGATAGTCACTTCCTCAGTTCGTTATCTTGGAGGGCACTGCGTGGCTCCGACACCGCAGAGCAATACCGGCAATGGTTGATTAGCGCAAGAGCCCGGTTTCGATAAGCGTTGGGGGTGGACGCAACATGTTCGGAAGGTGAAGATGCATCAGACGGTTCTTCCACCGCTTTGTTAAAGCTCATTGAACTGTATATTGAGAGAGCGAGTGGGGTGGGGGTGGGAGACCGATGGTTGCAATCGATCGATTCGGACTCGTGTTCCGTGTAACTTAGTACAGGAGGTGCAAAGCTGAGTTTAAAATCGGAGAACTTTTATTTTTATTTTTATTTGAATCCGCATTTATATCCCGCAGTACTTATACAATGAAGGTACAGACGCGGTCACGTAATTACCACGTATTATGTTTAGAGCTCACTACTGTATGGACAGTATTAGGAGCAGAGTGTGGTGGTCGTGTGTGGGTCGAAGGTGCTGAGCCCTATGGGAATGGTGGGCCGAGGCCCGATCTGAACGTGGGAGCCGGCTGCCGTAGTTAAACAGGATTTTGCCACATTGGGGCAGGGTTGGGAGGAGCGGTAGGAGGGCCAGAGCGGCGTTGTGCCAGTCGCGACCTTGAGGTCAGAGTCACTGACCGTAAATCGTGGGAAAGTCACCGAAAGTCGTCAACATTCAAACGTTCGCAACTTTCTGCAGTGCTGTGGGGTCCTGTAATTGTCCGCACAAGAATCGTGGCTACATCTGTATCTACCACAATCCATACTTGTTACGACTTTGCGAGGCTTCCTCGTGTGTTCAATCTCCGTGAAATCTCTGTGTGTGCCAGTGGTCGGGACCAGAATGACACTCTATTGTCATTCTTGGGCGTGCAATATAAGAGCCACCCTACGCATTATGTAATAGCTTATCATTGTTATCCTAACGTCAGTTTGCTTATGCAATCTCATTGCTTGTCCGTTTTTACTTCGAAATCCCTCTACTTCAATTACCTTACATAATGCACTGGGACACCCCTGGCACCCCGTAAAGTCGTGGTCGTGTGTGGTTGCAAGAAGTCACAGTCAGTGACAGTCGACGACTTGTAAACAGTCCTGCAACCGGCACAACGCTGGAGTCACTGACCGTAAATCGTGGGAAAGTCACCGACAGCCATCAACGTTCAAACGTTCGCGACTTTCTGCTATGTCCTGGGGTCCTGCATCTTATCTCTTATCCACTCCACTATAACCTATCGAATATGAGGCAAATGGCGTGCTGAATGAGTGGATCTCATTTGTGTATAGTTATTTACTTCGAAATCATGCGAACTTCAATTACCTTATATAGTACACCGGTACACCCCCCTGGCACTACATAAAGTCGTGGTCGTGTACGGTTGCAAAAAGTCGTAGTCAGTGACAGTTGACGACTTTGTCGACAGTCACGCAACCAGCACAACGCTGCGGCCAGAGCCCAGGAGTGGTATGTGAGAGCCGAAGCCCCAGGTGCATCCCTGCAGTCCCCAAGGGGACCACGACCCTCAAGGGAAGCACTCTCAACCAGAGGGCCAGAGCTCAAGGGAGATGGTGGTGGTACGAGTTCAAGGAGGGTTGTTAAGATTGAATCAACCTCGAATGTTTAACATTTCATTAGGTTTTCCCCAACTTTTTTTGACCGCCAGCAATTTGACCGCCAGTCGTGTACTGACCAATGCAATCGACGACAAGTGCAGAGGCACGTGCCGGGAAAAAAAAAAAAAGAGAAAACAAACAGGTAAAACCAGGAGCAGGAGCCGAAGAGCCACGGCTCGGATGTTTAAAGGGACCATGTATTTTTTTGCACAAAGCAAGGACTAATAGTAGTTGTGAATCGGGGAGCAACGTACAACTCCAACTGGGGCATGCCAGACATCATCCGCCTTCGACGTAAAGCCATTTTCGTACTCACAGGCCAGCCCTATCAGCAGAGGTCGCAGCCGCCAAACGTTGCTCAATCCCAGCAGCCCAAGCAATGTCCTCCAGCGATGCCGGCGCAGCCCCAAACGCGTTCGGACTGCTCGGCGCCATATCGCGCGAGCTATAGCTGTGCGCGAGGATCTCCTCCACGCGCGTGAGAGCAGTATGCCGCGCCGCATACCGCATCGCCGCCGTGCCGTGCCCACTCCCCTGCACGATGCTGCTTGCGTCCGAAGTCCCGCGTATCGCACGTGTCGCAGGTGCGGGTCTCGCGAGCGCCCGCGCCTGAGGGTGCCGCGTCCTATTCGCGGCGGGTTGGGCGGGCCCTCCCGGCGGGGGACTGAAAGTCAGCGTCGATTGCAGTGGGCTTGACGTGACTTGTGGGGGGCTGCGCAGGAGCACTTCAACGTCCTTCTTCTCCTGCGTGGTTCGCCGCGAGGGGACCACCGTGAACCGGTCTTCGCTGGCAGATGGAGGGCTCGAAGCCCAGCTTCGTGTCCATGCAAGCCAGCGCTCACCCGGGCGTGTGTCGACCGCCTGGCGCAGCGCATCGCCGCTGTCCCATGCACTCGTCTGCATGGGAAGACCGGAGGCAGATGAGTTGGCAGTTGTGGACAGAGATGGGGGATTCGAAATAATTTCCTCGACTATACGAAAACCACTTCCGGGTACCCATTCCGTATCGGTATTGCGCACTGGAGCCACGGTGCTAGGAGCGCGGGAATCGCCTGAATGAGTTCCCGAGTACGCACTAGCCGTGCTTAGATACGTCTGTGTGGTGCGCCGTGACGGATCCCGTGACACCCCAGAAGTACTCCGGTCGGAACCCCGTTGCAGGCGCTCAAGGATACCGCGACGGATAGATTTATACCGACTGGGTTCGTAGGAAACATTCTCCTCATCTGAGAATGACGTTGGTGAGACAGCACTCCCTCGGGAGCGAGAGCGGGTAGGGCGGTCAGAAAAAGGATGTAAATGGGAAGGCGCAGTGGCGTGAGTGGTACTCTCGCGCGAAGGCGGGATAGAACTTCGCATACTGCTGCGACGCGAGCCAGCCCCCGCAACCGTCGTTAGCCATGATCTCTTTCCCTGAGGGGCGCCATGGCGTCTATACTTGCTCGGGCTGCCAGCGGTAGCTAGCGACCCCTCTTGCATGTTCTCAGCATTCTGACTTGCATCACCCATAGGTATATATGGTGGACCCGGAATGAAGGAGGCGCTCCCACGTGTACGGGTCCCATTGTCGCCACCGCCCTTACGGGCCAGCCGCCGCGAATACCATCGATAGCCTAGAAGTCCAGCGAGAATTCCGAGAGCAAGGCCAACAGCTATAAAAACTGGGATGAGGTATAGTAGAGTGGCATTGAAATTTGTTGCGGCATGAAGTTTTGACTGTGAAGTTACGGACTCTTCAGGTAGCAGAGCAGAAACGGAGGTTGCAGTAACTGCTGGGGATGGGCTCGGAGTGGCGCTGAGTGTCGTCCCCCCTGATGAAGTTGTGGATGGCAGAGGTGCTATTGATGTCACGGGTGCGGGAACAGATGACGAAGAGGAACTCGCGGTACTCAGGAGGGTAAGGGACACGGTTGACTGACCCCAAGGCGGATATGGCCACCAGTTGATGCTCGTCGAAGTCCAAGTCGGGACAGGAGTCGGAACAGGGAGTGGCACATTGTCGCGTACTTCATTTCCCGAAACCAAAATACGGGCTGGCAGCTCCGGATCGCGGAAATGTCTTCTTGGGTCATAGTCCAGAAGGGAAAGCGTGCGAACGTTCCCGTCAGACGTCTCGAAGGCGTAGTAGTCAGCACGAGGACTACGGCCGAAATTCACGTTAGGCCTGCTGATAGGCCGCAACTCCGTGAGTTCGAGCACGGGGGGAATCCAAGCACGTTCGTCGGTCATAACGGAAGGAAATCAAG
This sequence comes from Russula sp. MG48, assembly GCA_003313725.1. Taxonomy (NCBI): domain Eukaryota; kingdom Fungi; phylum Basidiomycota; class Agaricomycetes; order Russulales; family Russulaceae; genus Russula; species Russula sp. MG48. Next base: position 20,819 of record QLOS01005784.1, read on the forward strand.
GGATGGAGCCCGGGAGCAGAACGACAATCCCTATGCGTGACTCAACACCTAATGCAGACAGATCCGCAATGGGTTTGTCAAAAGGTAGCCCAGCCGCGATGAACGTTGAACGGCGAATAAGGTGAAGGGACGATGCGTAAGATGTCCCAGTAACAGCTGAGCGGCGTGTATTCCTCCAAAATGGCTTGGGACGGACTGTGGGACACGTTAACCGGTTTTCGAATTAGAGAAGATATACATACATAAGGTAGTTGGAGGGCGAACAGGTATGGAGCTATGACAGCCAGACGCAGTGTCTGGCGTTTTTACACGAGGAGATGAACGGATAGGTGAGTCGATAGTCCTGGTTCTGCCAGAAGAAGGCCCGGGAGGTGCGGAGAAGGGTCTAGGAGGTATTTCTCTCAGTGGTTCTTTCGGCTCAAAAGTACGGCAAGGTGAAAGAAGATTCTTGTCCTGAACTCCAACAGGGGAAGGAGGGGGACATGGATCGACCATTTCGAGAGTGACCATTGGAGTAGAAAGGCATGTGAGCGGTGCCGACGACCGACGGTTGAAGGTGAAACGAAGACCAGCCTCGTCGATCGAGGGAAGATAAAGAGTGCTCGGTGCATGTAATATAGTGAGATCCGTCATATGGGGACAATACGTCTGCTCATCATGAATGGCCCTCTTGTTATATTGTGTCGCGATAATGAAATGAAATTTTATTACATAATCCCCATCTGGGGTTACTGCTGAATGTGCTCAGCCTGAGGCTCCACCATGACCACCGTGCCTGCATACCTCTGTATTGTTTCAATCCATGCTTGGTTACAGGCACTCTGACCGTGTAAAATGGAGACGTCAAGAGTCCTAATCTCGTCGCTGCGCCCTATTCACCATATAATCCGCCATACCACAAAAGTAGAACGTAGATGTAAGACCTAGCGTCTGGCAGCCAACAGTACTCTTACTAGTAGGCGTACCCAAGACCGGCGATCGTGAATACCAGGGATGGACATTCCTCCACTGGCATCTACGTTCTATTGTCACGTTTCCGGCGTTGACACGGCGCCCAAGTATGTGCAGGGATGTCGTTACTATTGCCCCCGGACCAATTAGCGTCCGGCCATCATAATTGTGAGTGCACCCGAGCGATACTTGTAACAACCCATGAAAGTAACACAGTGACGGAGGGCACAACAGGGCTCCCACGGTACAGTATATCCCCGTGCGAAATTAAATCATGTAGATCCAGCAAGACCGGTCTACAGACTACAGTACGTATCATGCCTCGTTCAGGTCGCCTTGACGACCATTTCGCAATACTGTACGCTGGGCTCGGACGGAAATCCCCATGCTGTCTCATTACCACTGCTGTAGAACCCTGAGCTGTGTTGGAGCCTGAACCGCACTTTGAGTTTTGTTAGGGCGTACCACCACGTACGGGTCCGTTACTGCTGAAAGCGACCCAGTCCTTCATCGTTGTGGCCACGGAGTCGGTCAAGTACACCGGCAAGCAAAGGGTGCACTAATGGGGTTGCGATTGTCTCTGGTGGAGGAATCAATGTTATTCAGTCGAACGATGTCACTGTTGCCCTGAAGGATGCTCATCCCGGGCAGAGATCATCTGTCCGACCTAAGGAAAAGCTTTCTCACAGAAAATACTGGGGAAGCAAGGACCTATTTGATCGCAGGATTAGAAGTTCAAGTCGAATGGTTGTTAGGGGCCTTCCAAACCATAGGGTGTGCCCGTTTAAGAACGGATGGCACACGCGTAGGATACCAGACGATTCACGGCGCCTCGGCGTCTGCGATAACGACCTGCCACTAGCACTCCGCTACTCTCTTGAAGGTGTCTATTCCGTAATCTGCGAAACACACTCCATAACTGACGAAGAGTAGGCGGTGACGGCGTGGCGAAGATTGGATGGTCATACGGGTGAACAAGTATAGGTTGTCTGGAGCAAGCGACCACTGTACTCGTATTCTAGGCAGCAAAGTGTTGCGCCTGACTGTAGGTCATGTTCAAGTGACTGCCACTTAGACGGCAGATATTTCAGCCTACGTGTGGGAGGTAACAGAAGGAGCTATCAGTATAGTACCAAGATGTGAAGAGCCTGAGGATTGGGAAGAAAAAAAACAGTTCGGACATGTCATTCCACTTGTCAGATGACTCTTCTCGTGATAGCTAGAGACAAGCCCGGCCACAGCTTTGCAACCACCCTCGGCCATTGATGTAGTCGTACAGAATTCTTGCGTTCCTCTGGTCCAAGAACTATCAATATTTTTATACACATACAGCGCGCGCGGGGGGCATATACGTGTGTTAGTCGTAGCGTTGGCGGGTTATTATTAACTACGAGTTTGATATGCAATGGGTATGAATATAGATGACGCCCATCTTTTTTTTTTGGTTCTTCCCTCCATAAATACGTGTCGAGAAACCGCGCAAGCAACCAGAGCAGATCAGGACAGCAAGAAGACAACGCAACAATCCCTCACACCAGAGCCTTTACCAGCATCCCTTCTAGTCGACAATATTCAGGCACAATCGCCGCGTACGCCATGAACGCATCAACGTCTGGCTCCGCAATCTTTGCCAGGCCAACTTGCGTCTCGGACTCGCCCGTTGGCAGGGCCGTGACCGGCATAAGCGCCGTAGTGGCCGTAGCCGCAGGTTCGCCGGCTGGGCTTGTGGTGGCCGTCCCGAGGTCAGGTGTCGTGAACGTTGTGGAGGGGAGCGCACCACTTGAGCTCGTTCCAGTAGTGGTCGCCGTGCTCGATCCCGTCGCAGTACGTAACCGCACCGCGAGCTCCCCCTCACCGAACGCGTCCCCACCGAGGCGCTCCAACTCCTCGAGCGCGTCCTCTTCCTCCTCTTCCAACACCGCAGCGCCGAAACCCGTGCGTCGAGTGCCGTAGGGTGTGTTGGCACCACTCCCTGCAGGGGTCTCTCCACCAATATGCGTCCGGGATGGAGTGCCGCCACTGGTCACCCAGCGCTTCGCAAGTAGACGCCGAACTTCCTCCTCAAAGCTCCCGCGACACGTACCACGCTCTTTACCCCAAACCCATCGTGCAACGTATGCGCCTCCCAAGGCTGCCCGTCCAGGGTATCCCTTGGCTGGTGCGTTGCGGTGAGGCGTGATTTGAGCCGAGTCAAGCTGAGTTGTGGGAACGAATACAGGAGCGTTGAAAAGCTCGCTGACAAGCGAGGCAACGGCCGGGAAATTGATTGCAGCTCCGGTCGAGAGTATCCGCGCGGGCAACGAGGACGAATCGTACGGGTCGAATGACAAGCCCAAGCCAGGCGCAGGCGCACCCAAAGGGCCGATGGCTGGTGTTCCTGTTCGCTGGCCGGGACCAGGGGAGGCTGCTGTGCTGCTAGTCACCAACGAACTGCTGCCTCGTGCACGACCTACGGCTGCGCCAAGTGCGCCGGTTGCCGACATACGCGCCCATCGCACGCGAAAAGAGAGCACCTGGCTCTCGACCAGGCATCGGGGGTTAGCGCGTAGGTCACGGAATTCGTTGACCTTCACGCCTGTCTCAAAGCGAAAGATGCCCTTGACATGTGATAGGGGATGGCTATCGCCTTGGAGGAGCCAAAAGCTGAACAGCTTGTCATCAAGGCTGCAAAGTGTGGTGTAAACGAGGGACAACGCTTCCGAAACCTCGAGACACACCCGATAGAACCGCCAGGTGGAACGACAGACACGAGTCGGTCGAACGCACTCCACGATTTGGTATACATATCTCTGACGAGTGCTCGAGGGACGTCGGCATTTCTGAGACTGGCGTCAGATAACAGGAATAACTTGCCAATGTAGGGCGCACCTGCTAGTCAGCATGATTATGTATTTCCGCTTCTCACTCGGATCCTGGGCAGGATGTGGGTAGACACTGTAGAGTCGGCTAGGAAGGTAGTGTGGGGCACTGGTAAGAAGAAAGTCCATGGGGCCGAATGAGAGGACAGAATCGGAAGGCGAAGGGACCAGGGAGAGATACGTCGATAGATAGTCTGCAGTGAAAGTCGCGATTATGGCATCTTGACAGAGTGAGTAAGGAAGTGATTGTCGCTCGATGACGGTAAACTTACCTGGCTCAAATCCGTATCGATCGACAAGGTATCGCGAGACGGTTGCAACTCGACGCCCACCACCTGAGACGTCAACATCTCCCAACCATCCACGAACACGCCATGCTTCCTCTCTTGATCCCGCAATGTACTCGATAACTTCGTCGTCCCAGTGACCTTGACCACCTGAGGCATACACATACATACCTGTGGCACACGCCTCTGCTTCACCCATCCCAATCCACGTGCCAGCGACGAGACTCGCGAGGAATGCGGATGCGATTTGAACACGCCCTGTGCGGGCCCATGTCTCAGGAGAGGTCTCACGGACCCGAAGTATCTGTGCAGCAACGAGGGACGAATTAGCACACGTTCCAACACGGGCGGCCATATGGTCTGGCCCGCCGAGCATGGCCTCGATGCTGAGAGCATGGGAATGCGAGAAAGTGTCCTGTGCCACGGGGGTGTTTGGTAAAGAGAAAGTATTCGGTGAGAGCTGGGAATGTAATGGTAGCCGCGAGTCGAGGGAGGGAAAATTAGCAACAGGAGTTGATTTCCACCAAACGAGAGCGGGCTGAAGGAATCACGTGATAAGCCATCTTGCTAAAGATCTCGGCGCTCAAGGCGAGGACACGGAAGCAAATCCCACCTGAGCGGCGCCGCCAATTGATTTGATTCTTGAGACTTCATGATTTCGGCTAATTTCCTCCAAAAGAAAATCTGGAGGGCCAACAAAGACAAAAAGTGAGACAGGCCACGGAGGGGGATTCGATCCCGATCGAAAAATATAAATTTGATTTTCATCAGCATCGGACTGGGTTTGGTTCCGCGGAAAATATGCCTACCAAGGGCTTTCACCCACATGTCCACTGGTGTCGTATACGCATCTCCCGGAGTCGTGAAGATTCCACCCTGTGTCCTAGATCGAGTCAGAACAGCTTTACGTGGCATGATAACTACACAACGGGGATACAGATGGGACTGAACCTCGCCACCTGTAGTCGCGTCATCTCGCAACACTCCAAGATCGCTGGCTACGCTTGACGACACGTGTCTCGCCGAGCGCCCACCAAGACAATCGGACGATAGAAAAAACACTCGTGTTGGCAATCCTGATTACAGCCCAGGTTGCTGTGCATACGACTCGGCCCATTCACCCATCGGTGCTAACCCAGACCAACCTTTCCCTACCGTGGTCCACCAACAAGCAAAAGCGAAGGACTCACTGGTATTCAGAAAGGGCTGTGTCAAAATCCACGGCCTCTACACCAACAAGTTCCAAATTCTCGTCCACTATCGTCGCTCGTAGTTGATCTGTTGAGAGTTCAAGGCCGAGAAATAGAGCTTGTCCACTTTTGGAAGGGCCAGGCGGCATGATGATGTGGGGAGGAATGATACAAAGCGAATGCGGAGAGGACGGTATCGATAATGATGTACGTTGATTGGTCGAAGCGAGATCTGGTATGGCAAGATGTGGTATGTGTGGTCGTAAATATATACTGTAGAAGATTCGTCACGAGTCGTCTGTTTCCGCCGTCCTTGCGCGAAGAATCGAAAACGGAACCGCGACCTCACAGAGGAGCAAAGTGAGAGAAGCGATTCCCTTTCTTCTTGCGCGAAAAGCGTGGTAGAGAAAAGGTGAGAGATAAAGCCAGGGGATATGTAAAAACCGTCTGCACTTCACTGGCACGCTTCACGAACCACGCGTTGTTTACCGCATTTTCGCATTGTGTTCCCACGGTTCCGCACTTTTCGTCGCCATCGCTATGACTTGACTGAGTGTTACTCTCTGGATGATAGGCATATCGTGGAGGAGGCTCGTTGTATTCCCTTTGCTACCGGTAGAATAAGATGGGATAGTAAGCGACGGGTGCGTATAACGCCCCCTCCCGCTTTTAACGCTGCGCTTACATCCATCTGCTCCAACGGCAAAGGGCTCTCCGTGTCTGATTTCTCACGAGTGGCTCGACATGTCTGTATGCTATCTGCCAACTGGCCCAGGTCATGTAATGACAAAATTCCATCCTTGCAAATAATCATAAACGCAGGCCTTTGGAATGTTTTCACTGCCGTGTCATCTTCCCCGATTTCCCTCAGACATGCACTGATCTTCCGTAATTACTAAATGCTTAGGAACAAACTGCGATGCTCTCGCGCTCTCGCTAGCAGATAAATGGTCGGCATGAAGACAGCATTCACGTGCGACCACTCTGACCTCCCCCATCGTACTGTATCTGATATTTTCATCGTTCCGTCTGTGTGGCCTTTCATACCACCTTTAATCGCCGAAGTATGACGCAACTTCGACCAGTTGACCTCACTCTCCTTTGGGGAAGGTGTGTTGTTGAGGCGAAAATACGGCATGTCGATTCCTATGATGATTCAAAATCCCGCCCACGCTGCCATCATTAGCCTAGTCATCATGCTACGTAAACAAATAGCAACGAGGTCGGGCTCGCATAGTGCCATCGATGTACCACTTGCTCCTGATTTCTGCTTTAAAAACGTCCACTCTTTACGTCAAATCGGTAGAGGACTGAGAACCTTCAGTCTCCCAAAAATTGCAGGAAACACGCCCTATAAATCCATCCTCGACAGGCTTTCGTCGACTCTTTGTTGGTGATCCAGGCAAGCCGAAAAACATGCGAAGACATGACGTAAATCGAAATACGATGCAGGCCCCAGAATACCAGAACCACGGGTTTCGCGCCTGTTACTGAGGTACCGAAAGTTTCCTATCAGTGGCCCCGAAGACTCGAGGTTGTGGGACGTACTCCCCTTTGGAGCCTTGATCCTCTCGGAGCCATCCTGAGCAAGAAGGTCAGTAACGAGTAGCATGTTGCTGTGCGTCTTGGGCCTTTCAGATCATTTCCCAACTCCATTGATGGTATTCCTAGATCGAGCCACCGATGTCTAATTCTTTCTCTGACCTGGGTCTGTGATATGAAGGGAACACCTGTGTGTACTGCATGCTCAACAGTCTGCGCCTCCGGCGGAATGACGGGCCCGGGCTAATTCATCCCAGCAGAGTCTTTCGATTTCTTGGTTGGTTGAATAAACCCCGGAAGCCGTGCGTGCGTGCTTCACTAGGCCAGAGCGTGTTCGTCCATGACAGTCGTCGAGCCAAAGACAGACTTGGGCATTGTCCATACAAGCATAGTCTCGCATTCTTGGTGGTGGCGGATCTTTCCCGTCTACCTTGTCCCATGCGAACGTGAAATCGCCGTTGCGGGCTGATTCCCTCATTCTCCACAGCATATATTAAGGCCATCCATTCTCCACACGGGTTCGCCATCACGCTATGTCTTTCGAGCCAGGCAAACAGTATAAGATCACGAATGCGCAAGGCGGCACGGTAATCGACCTTTACCATGGCGACTAC
>QLOS01005792.1:0-19977 GCA_003313725.1 Russula sp. MG48
ATTTTAATCGCTATCGTTATCATTAGTTAGACCTCTCTTTTTTACTAGTCGCATTTCATTTTCCCACTTGCGCTTCACCAATCATGTAAGTAAGCAGACACGCATGCACTCCATCCGGTCACAATTTTGACTAATCGTCGCACTCTTTCTACTGGAGCTGTATCAATCCTTTTCACTACATACCTGACTGATGGTGTGTGCATCCGCTTGAGTGTAGCAAACACAAGCCGTCTTTTGTTCGGTCTGTAGATACTATAAAACAATGTATTTTATTCTATTGCCCGGCCCGGTCACGGTTTGCAATGGCTCGTAGACGCAAAAATCGCACTCATTTGAAGGGGACACAGTCCTCAGCAACACCCTCTGCTAACGCTCCCAAATCTTTTGTCATTAAACACGGACATGTCGGTACTTCCCTCACCCAGCTCACCCGCGACATTCGCAAGGTTATGGAGCCCAACACTGCAAGCAGGCTCAAGGTTTGCCTTTCTCCTCATCCCGGCTGATTTAACGAACGTTGATGTGACCTCGTTTTTCGTTTCGTGCAAGTGAAGGAACGTTCCCGAAACAAGCTCAAGGACTTTTTGACCATGGCGCCAGCACTGCAGGTCACCCATCTCCTCGCGTTCACGCTGACCGACATCGCGCCATCCCTGCGCATCGTGCGCCTCTCTAACGGGCCCACGCTCAGCTTCCGCGTCGAGCGTTACAGCCTAGTGAAGGATGTCATAGCATCCTCACGCCATGCAAAATATCTAAGCTCAATTGAATCTATGAGCGCCCCACTGGTACATATATCTCCCTCCCTCCGTGCATACGCGTGCCAAAACTCACAACCCCCCCCCTTTTTTTTGGTTGTTTTGTTCCTCCAAAAAGCTCGTCCTTGCGTCCTTCCCCCCACCGGGCCCTTCTACCCCTCCGCACCTCACGCTCGTGATGAAAACGTTCCAGACGCTCTTCCCCCCACTCGCGCCGCACAAACTCGCGCTCTCCTCCGCGCGCCGCGTCGTCCTCGTATCGTACAACGCGGAGCGCGGCACCGTCAACGTGCGCCACTTCCGCATCGCGGTCAAGCCGTACAGCGTCTCGCGGCGCGTGCGGCGCGTCTTGCAGGGGGCCACCACCACCACCGGGGCCACCAGCGCCACCACTACTTCTGCGACTCGCGGGGCGGTGCTCGATTTGGGGAACGAGAAGGACGTCGCTGATTATGTGCTGCGTGGCGGCGCGAGCGTGGACGGGTACGAGAGCGCCGTGTCTGAGACGGCGTCGTTGTTGTCGTCGTCTGTGGCCGCGGCGGAGGAGGACGAGGCGGACGTCGTGTCGCTCGCGGAGGACGACGTCGGGCGGGATAATCGTGGGGGACAGAAGCGTGCCGTGCGCCTCGACGAGATTGGCCCGCGGATGGAGCTGCGCTTGGTGAAGATCACCGAGGGCGTGCCGGGGAAGGAAGGGGCGGTCATCTATCATGAGTTTGGTACGTCGCGCCCCCTCCCCCCCTGTTTTATTTCCTCTGTGGGCTGAATCTTGACGACGCGTATGTATAGTCAAGAAGACAAAGGCCGAGGCCGCGGCTCAAAAGGCATCGCATGCTGCTAGGGAGAAATTGAGAAAGCAGCGTCGTGAGGAGCAAGAACGGAACGTGCAACGCAAAAAGGCATTGGCGGGAGGGGCCGAGGCAGATCCTGGGGGTGCAGCTGGCGAGGACGATGGCGGTTCTTCGGACGCTCCGGGCGAAGAGGAAGAAGGCGGAGAAGGTTCTTGGGATGAGGATGAAGAGATAAGTGAGGGAGAGGTAAGCGAAGATGACGATGCAAGGAGCGAAGAGGATCCCAGTAGCGAGGACGAGGACGAGCTTCAAGAAAAACCGCCCAAGAAAAGGCGAAAATAAAAGTAACTAGTAGTGTACGTTCCCAGCTAATGAGTGTAGCCAATCTAATTTTGTCGTGGACTACTCCTGTCGTGAGGCTCCTCAACTTGTATTGGGCAGCGGGCAGAATGAACCCAGTCCTTGCTGTTCTCACCGGGATAGCCATTTGTGGGAACAGCACCGCTCAATGCAAAAACATCACAGAACTCGAAAGTTAGTCTAAGCTCAGCACCTCTGTGGTGGAGCAGAGTATGGATTGTACAAGTGTCTATCAAGAGTGTAGAGTAGAGTGTGGAGTAATAGAGTAACCTACAGGCAAGCAGGACGGGACTATCAGTCAGGCTGGGCAGATGCTGGCGGTCTAGAGGAAGAACCAGAGAAAGCGTCCCGGATCGCCCGCGTCCATTTGCCCATAAACATGCTGGCGCGCATGCTAACCGCCTCCCAGCTGTCGAGCGCGGGTCGTACGTCGAGGAAGAAGGACAGATTGGAGGAAGTGCCGGGCAACGGACGACCCGCGTAAAAGTCTATCACATAACGGATGCGTGTCCCGCACCGGTCCACGACCCAGTCGTGCCTGTCAAAGGGAGGATTATATCTGCGGGGGGTACAAAGCAAATTTTTTCAGAAAATGCGGGAAGTGCGAAGGGGTTTGATTTTTGACGGGGGTTGGGAAGAAGACTCACCCGAGGAGGGTCAGGATTCGCGCTTTGGGGCTGGGCTCACCGGGTCTACCCTTGAAGCTGACCAGACGGGAGCCCCCGCAGCGCTCGCCGCCACGTCCCGCCTCCCACTCCTTGATGTGCGACCACGCGCGCTCGTTGACGGCGTTGTGTATGGGCACGACGACCCGCATGTCCGGCGCATTGGGATCGTGCTTCTTGCGCGCCATCGCCGCGTAGAACTGGGCCTCGGAGGGGTACACCCAGTTTTCGTTGTCGCTGCGGGGGATGGTGGAGACCTCGCGGGAGGTGGAGAGGGACTCTGGGACTGGGACGCCGCTGCTGGCAGCAGGTCGTGAGGCGGACGCGGACTCCGGGGCTGTCGCCGCCGCCGCCGCCATCAAGGTGTCCGAGGAATGAGGTAGAACGTTGTTCCAGGTAGAAGGGCAGGCTGTATGGTCCACTGGCCTGCCTGGGCAGCTGCTAGCCAGCGACTTGTGATCGACTGGACATTTGTCGGCTGACATGATCACGGGTATGGCTTCGGAGGAAGAGGACAACTTAAGACCGCGTCTGTATGCCGGGCACATATTGCCGTGTTGCCGGTGTATTCAAGTTGTACGTACAGTGTATACACATGACACAAGACTTGGAGCCCTGGTTGTACTGTCTGTATAACTACGTGGATACCCTTTCATCGCTCGAGCAGAAAGAATGTCGCCTTCACAGCAGATTTTCTCGACCCAGCTCACTCGCTTGTTCAACATAAGACATCCGGTCATGCTTGCAGGTTATTTAATCGCTTCCTTTCAACTCATTCGTTCAGTACGGCATTACCGTTTTCCACAGGCATGAATGTAGCCTCGGGGTCAAGACTGGCTGCTGCTGTTACCAATGCGGGTGTGTCTGATCAGACTTCCGTAGCTCAATCAATGAACATTACGCCCCCTTTGCACAGGTGGGATCGGTGTCATTGGTGGTTTGAATTACAGCCCGAGGATGCTTAGAGAAATCATCGATGACCTGCGGAGCCAACTAGACGACAAGGATGCACCCTTCGGTATTGACCTCGCCCTTCCGCAGGTTGGTGGTGGAGCACGCAAAACCAACGTAAGACGCGTCAAACCCACTGTTGAGTTATAGTACTTACTGGGATACACTAGTACGACTATACCAAAGGCCAGCTGTCGGAACTCACGGATGTCATGGTCGAAAAGAAGGTCTCCCTTTTCGTCTGTGCAGTCGGTGTCCCACCGAAAGACATGGTCGACAGGCTGCACGCCGCTGGGATCATCGTGATGAAGTGGGTGTAAAGTCCGAACTACATGCACAAAGGAACATTCTCTCATTCAGTTGTCAGCATGATAGGCCATCCAAAGGTAACGTCCAACAGCGCTCAGCCGTCTCAACGCCTTCACCAAACGACTGTTGTAGCACGTGAAGAAGGCACTGAATCAGGGTTAGCTCTTCTCTCAGACCAATGCCAGCTGCTTTTCCAATAAAGCGATGTATAGGTGTCGACATCATTTGCGCACAAGGCGGCGAAGGTGGCGGACACACCGGCGACACGCCCTTCTCCGTCCTTATCCCCGCGGTGGTCGACCTCTGCAAGGATGCCAAAAGTCCGTTGACGGGAGAGCCCATCATCGTTGTCGCAGCGGGAGGCGTCGCCGAGGGACGTAGCCTCGCCGCCGCACTTTCCTATGGTGCATCAGGGGTTTGGGTCGGTACCCGCTTCGTAGCGAGCGAAGAGTCTGCCGCGCCGCCCATGCACAAGCAGCTCATCCTCTCAGCTGGCTACGACGATATGGTCAAAACCCTGGTGTACAGTGGTCGGCCGCTACACGTACGCAAGACGGAGTACGTCCGAGACTGGTAAAAAGCCCTTGCAAATGTTTGTTCATTCGTCCGTTCAACGTCGCTTCGCTCTTAGGGAGGAGAATCGTCGGCAGGAGATAGAGGAATTAGTTGCAGAGGGTAAGATACCACATTCGGTCGAGATGGCCAAGCACCCCGAGAAATCACTGGAAGGCCACATGTGTGAGTTTCCATGAAACTCGAACAGTAATTCGAACTCTATGGTCGCACGCAGGGCTAATGGGACAAGTCGCGGCGTCTATCAAGGTTGTACCCTTCTTCGTGTCTGCTCTCCGGACGCTCTGCTGATCCACGATCCCAGGATATAAAGCCTGCAAGGGAAATGTGGGCCTTTCTCTCTTTGTCTTGCAGGTTCATACTCAACCTTGCCACTAGCGTGGATGAACTTGTTACAAGCGCAGCTAAAAGCCTCAGCCACGCGCATGCCTTGATCAAGCCTCAAGCTAAACTCTAGCTATTGCTCTGTCTGCATCGGATTCACTGTATTTATATGTGTTGCACTCGAGTATTGCACGGATCTAAATGACATCGTCCATTAACTCAGCCAACTCTTTTTCCTCTTCTTCCGTGAGGCCAAGCAACTCTCCGGATCCACGAGTCATGACCTCCGCGGGGGTAGTCTTCTGTTCTCCGGTGACAGGCGGTGGAGGAACGACAAGATCTGACAGACGTTGTGAGGATGTCGCTGAGTCGTGTTACACCGTTCCGTACCTGATAGTTTCCACTTGCGGAGAGTACCATCAAGACTCCCACTAATGATCCACACGTCTCTCCTCGCACCATCTACGGATTCTTGAATCCATATCCGCAAATGTGTGACATCATGCCAGTGCCCCTCAACTTCTCTAACGAATTCCGCTTCATCGAGTGAGGAGATATCGTAGACACGGATGCAATCACCCGATCCGGCGATGAGATACGGAAACGTGTCTGAATCCAGGCTGGGGTGGAGGTAGATAGGTAGGACAGCTCTGAACGCCCTCGAATGCGTGATGGGTGGGCTTGGCTTCGACTTTGGATCTGTAGGCGGCGGATATAGGTGCAGTCGAATCGTTTCGTCCGTAGAGGCTGCAAAAAAGGGGGAAAAGAAACATTGTTGGCGGGGCCTGCAGCCTAGGATGTGTTCGCGACTTGCCTGACCACAGGTGACCATCTCCGTACACAATCTCGTTGATCCTCGTACGATGTTGATTCATTTCGTCGCGGAGAGTGCTCCGCCAGATCGGACGGTCCTCCGCAGAGGAATCCTTCTCCACGTCCCAAACCTTGATAACTCCCATCGTGTCGGCCGTGAACAGGACGAGGTGAGGCACGGCGCCAGTCGTGTCGAGGTAAGCAGCGAGAGACTCGACTGGCCGACTGTGCGCGGAGATGGAGCCAACTGGGGGTAGTCCATCTTGCAAGTGTGACGAGGATAGGTCCCTAAAGACACGTTCACCTCCATGCTTGAACGGTGGAATGCAAGAACAACGGCGTTTTAAAGCACTGACCAGAAGCGTACCGATTTATCCGAGCTACCAGACACGAGTAGATTAAGAGATGGCACGACAAGAAGCGTCTTGACAAAGTCTGAATGCGCCAGGGTCGATGAGATCACGTCCTTGGTCTTGGGGGGAATCTGTGAGAGACTCTGCCAGAGCCGGTCCTCAAGATAGAGGGCTTACATTTGTATCCCAGATCTTGATGGTCTTTGCTGAGAGGTGTCAGAGTGACGCTTTTCACGAGAACGGGCAACTCCCCCACCTTGTCCCACGAGCCGGTTATCAGAAGGTTCTCGTCCCCAGAACCAGGAATCCTGTCGCAGAACGCCAGGGACGTCACTGGTCCGGAGTGACCCTTGTAGAGCTGGACCGTTCTCCCCGTCTAGCGTGCAGCGGCAACAACGCGTCCGTCATTCAATGCGATAGCATGTTGGCGGTGCACTTTGAGAAAATTGCTGAGCTGAACGCACCTGAAGGTTGACTTTACGGGCGGCATGCGAGCTCTCGGCAACCCAAGCGTAGTCCCCTCGTATTTTTATGTCTATGGGCGCGCCGGGAAGGGATATGGGGTCACCAACATCCTTGTATTTCTCCGCCTTTTGCTTTCTAGCCTGTGACTCAATGTTAGTCTGCGGAGGTGCAGGGACAGAAGAGCCTTGATACCAAGTCAAGCTTGAGCTCTGCTTCTGACCGGAGTAGATTTTCCGCCTTGGCGTTGGACATGATACAGTATGACGGTGTTGTGTCGTGCGTGCGACAGGACAGTCACAAGAGAACCCTGAATGAGTGCACGATTGGCCTCGTTCCGTGGGCCGTCTACACCCTCATCATCTCCCGTAAAGCAGACCCAATCTCCTAGATCTACGCAATCCGCCAAACCCACAGAATCGACCTATCATCGGAAAGTACGCGCTTTGTTGCAGGAGCTCCGGCAAGCTTGCGGGACATGGGACGATCTGGTTCGCAAGGATGGGCTCAAAGCCGTCCGCGATCTAATAGATGCGAGAACCGATCTCGAGTGCGCCTCTCCCATCTTGGGCTTGTGAAAGTGGTGTGCTCAGTCGAGAGGAACGTTCAGTAACATGCTCGCCCTCGTGCCCGAAGGAGAGCAGCCCCGTTCTCGACTGGTCGGTCCAAAGCTCTCATACATGGACGAGCGCATCGCCGCGGTCGACCTGGTCATATCGAAGCTCGTGCGTTGTCCTTCTCTCTCCTCAGCCCGGTCTGCTTCACCTGTGTCGCCACAGAAAAGGCAATTCCAGAAGATGACTTCTATCGTCGATGGTATGGAAGCTCTTCTCGCCGACGCGCACAAGGCAAAAGGATGGCAGTGGGTCTGCTCGGAGCCAATGTGGACTACTTGGCCCATGGAAAAGTTTGGTACGTTCACTACACAGGCACCGTCCCTGCTCATTCGAAATGAAATACAATACTTTCGCCAGTCACCTCAATATCTGACATCCTCTGGCCGTACCGACGCTCCATGGAACTGCACGTTGAACTTCTCGACACCCTGTGCAGTCACGACGTCTCTTTTGAAATATCTCGCAAAGCCGCCAATACGTGGGTTGAACAGCCGTACCTTGAAGAGGACAGTTGGGACGCAAGGTGGGAGGCCTTGTGTGAAGTCGAAATCGATCGATGGGACAACCGATGATGTCATGTCATTTTTGTGGCCGTAGATAAGTAGGAAAAACAACAGAGGCAGAACGGGACTACGACAGAGCGTGCCGCATGACATCAGATATCCTCGTCTGATATATGGATCTCGTCTGCATTCTCGACAATTTGAGGACTCGGTGGCTGTTGTGCCTGTTCGTCATCGTCCTTAGGTGGGACTTGCTGTTTTGCCGACACGAATGTCGGGCCAGCTTTTCCACCACCGGATTGCCTCTCTGCAGCGGCCATAGGATCCATCACAGCCTCCTCCTCTTCTGTAATCTTCGTCGCTCCTTGCCTCGCCACGAGCGTCTGTGCCGCGAGGTAACTCGCCTCCGTGTTGAACTGAGCCTGCACACTGCGCTTGATACGCAACATCTCGCGGAATGTGTCCTCGGACCCTGTGTCTATTTCGAAGGCGTGCCACTCCGCCCAGAACTCAGGGTTCGTCCGCGGGTCGCAGAACTGAGAGGCGTGCGCATAGATAGCCCGCGCTCGGTCGATCTCCCCGAGCTTGCGCTCCAACGCGGCGAAGCGGAGACACATCTTGGCCGTCTGTTGGTCGGGGAGATCCTCAAGCGCGCGTTCGTATATAGGGCGCGTCGCAGTGAGGCCATAGTTCGCAGCTGCCTTGGCGATATAGACGGTGAACATCTTGAAAAGGGGCCAATGATTGATCAGGTTGTGCCGCATTACAGATGGGTGAGAAACGGCCCACCTCGAACTTATCCTCGTTCTCAACGACCTGAGTAGCACGATCGTAGATGGACATCGCCCGCTTCGCTAGCCCATGCTCCTCCTCAAGTTGAGCATACATCAGGAAGATAGGTTTGCACGATTTCGGCGGGCACTTCTCAAGAGCCTGCTCGAACAAGTCGCGTGCCCTTTCTAGTTTTGAACCACCCTGAGGCGAAATAAATACCCATGCGAAAAGGAAGGGGCGGGTCAAATGGGCTTACATATCGCCTGACGAATTTGGAGAGATAGATATTCCAGATTTCAAAGGAAACAGGGAACGTGAAGACCTCGACGCCTCTCTCGTAAACTTTGAAACTTTCCTCGAAGTACTTGTTTTCTTCGAGGAATGCAGCATAGTTGACAATGATCTGAGCATTCGCAATACGGAGTTCCAAAATTTTGTCATACACAGCCTTCGTGGACTCCACAGTACCGAGGGACTCTTCGAGGTCGACATAAAACGACCAGAGCTTGAGTGATTTAAAAAGTCGTGCCTGCACCGAGAGCGCCTAGAAAGCACCTGTAAGAAATAAGGCTGAGATTACTGTTTTGGCACGTACGTGGTCATGGTAATTGACTTTCGTGTTTTTGGGAATAGCAGTGGCCCGTTGCATGACGCGGATAGCATCATCGTAGTTCCTGCAATATTATTGTAAGGTTGTTTCTGAGCTCAGCATCGAAATATAACCCACTCATGTCGCACTTCCATCTCGGCCCACTCACACCAGATCTCAGCCAGGTCCTCGACATTCTTGAAGTTGACCTTGGTGGCCTTTTCAAGTACCTTGCGGGCACTAGCGAGATCTGCTTCCGCTTCGCTGGTCGTTCCGCCTTCCTCGTAGAACTTGGCAAAGTTGATATACAAGCGATGGAGGTTCGCTGTAGCCCTGCGAGCGGCGATGGTAGAGAGGGCCTGTGTAAACGTCTCTGCAACCTGCCGGACAGTATCGGTAAGTACAAGTAAAAAAAGGGACGACAACGTCCCCAGACCTTCTCATCATCCTGACCCCAGAGTGCCACCCTCTTCTCCCATTCCTGGACGTCATTTGGATTCCGCCTAAGCAACACGTCGTTGACCAGGAAAGGCCGTCTATCCATCAACTCTTCGAACTCTTTCATTTTGGCATCGAGTTCCTCCTCCGTCTCCTTTGCATCAAGGTCCTCGTCTTCCTCGTCAGGATTTGCCAACTCTTCCATGAGGGCACTAACTACTGACTCGCTGAACTCGGCGTAGGCGTCGAAGATTTGTGTGAAGTCACGAATGGTGAGCACCGAGGCTATGCCAGTTTCGAAAGTTTCCTTAGCGCGGTCAAACTCCCCACGCTTGATCCAATAGGTGGCCAAACCCGTCCATAATCGACCCGCTTGGTCTTTGTATACCGCGAGACCATCCTTGCGAACGATTTTCTCGATGTCGAGCTTCCGCGGACTATAGGGATCTTCATCCTCGTCATAGACAAGAGCGGGCTTTCCGTCAGTGCCCACAGCGGTAGGGGGTCCAGCGAAACGAATAAGGCTGCTGTCATTGTGTTGTGGTTGCGGATCCGTTGCATTTCCGTCCCCTGCATCCTCGGCCGCTTCAGTAGACGCAAGCTGTTCAACATCGAGGCCAACTTCCTCCGCATGCGCCTCGACAACGTCTAGCCAGTCTCCAAGAAGTTGGTATGGGCTCTTTCCCTCTGAACTGACGTATTCTCCTCTCGCAGCCTTTCTTGAAAGTAATAGCAACAGTTTGGAGGCCTCGAGGGGTCGAGGGGAGGGATTGCTGGGAGAAAGTAGCAGCGCCACATAACGCTCCGTCACGGACGGGTCTATCGCAAGATACCTACGATATACGGCGACAGTGGTGAGACCGCCTCGGGCCTCTGCCCAGAGGAGGTAGCGGACCCATATGCGGTGGTGTAAGGAGGGAGGTAGGGTTCGCAGTGCCCGGTCAAAGGTCCGACGCGCATGAGAATGAGAGAGGGTAGGGGGGCAATTTGGGTGATTGAAGATGCAGAGGTACATCAACCATAGCCTCGGCAACTGGGTGAATAAACAGGGTTGGTTTCAACGTTCGGGAGAGAATATGAGGATATTGACGGACCTTTGGCAACCACATCAAAGCACGCTCGAAGGTGGCCACTAGTATCTTCCACTCCTCCCACCCCACCACACCATCAAGACCACCTTCCCATTGTTCCAAGTCCTCTTGCTCTTCTTCTAGCGCGTCTTTGATATCTGGAAGTCTCTTCTTTCCACCCGCCTTCTTTTTTGTTATCTGCTTGCCCAAGACGTAGGACGTACGCATCTGCAGGTAAGATTTCCAGAGCTTGAACGAGCCAGGAAAGTTCACGAGCGCAGCCTCATAGAGATAGGTAAGACATTGAAGGGACTGACGAGCAACGGGCGAAGCGAGAGAGCCCAAGAGAGTGCGTGTCTCTGGAGAGATGTCCGACAGAGATTCAAGCTTGAGAAGCGCATTCTGTGCTTCGCGGGTTGTGTTGATTGCGGACCACCATTGACGGAACGAAGTCGGGTTGCGGTGGAGATCTTCTTCTCTATGTAAGTCTTTTACGGAGATGAGAGACGGGTGAGTGAAGGGTGTAGGAACAGGGAAAGTGAGTGGAAAAGAGGCAGAAAGGGATTCGAGATTTGCGCCTGCGTCGACGGTCATCGTCGTCGCGGTATCGAGAACGCGTCTCGACACTTTCGTCTCGTCTCGTCTTTTCACACGATCTCAGTGCCTGTGATGGTACGCAGACCTAGACATCTTTCACTCTACAACTTCATAACAGAGTCTATCAGCACGGCGTCCGACGAACAAGGGATACTCAGCAAGCCCTCGCAGCTAAACGCGAGCGTGACAAGGCAAAGCTCTCCACCTATCTCGCCTTGACAGCCGACATTCTCTCCAGGGCATGCCACCTCTTCCTCAATTCGCCCGTTTCTGATCTACTCACGCGTACCAATCTTTCTTAGAAGAAGGATAAAGACTGGAGCAGAGAGGCGTTCAATCTCACGACGCAGCTACTCTCGACACATCCTGATATAACCAATCCCGAATTTTACACGGTATGGAACTATCGTAGGAATATCCTGATTAACGGTATCTTCCCTGAGAGGCACGCCATTCTTTTCTGAGCCGCCTTAGTTTTTTCGTTCAACCCCTCTGGTAGTTCTCCGGAAGAGATCAACGAGCTACTCAACGATGACCTGGCTATGACGACCAAGGCGCTCAAAGTTCACCCAAAAGTCTACTGGATTTGGAATCACAGGAGATGGTGTCTCGGGCATATTCCCGAGAGCCCTGATTCTGCGGATACCCAGGCATGGAGAAGGTCAACTTGGGAAAGAGAGCTCTTCATCGTAGAGAAGATGCTCGATGCCGATTCTCGGAATTGTATGTCCTTTCTCCTCCTGCCGAAGGTTGGTTCATGACACTCGGCTTTCTACCCGCTTAGTTCTGGCGTGGGACTATCGTCGTTATGTCCTCGCAAGCATGCCCGTTCGACGCTCGGAAAAGGCGGAACTTGCGTATACAACGAAAAAGATCGAAGCCAACTTTTCAAACTTTAGCGCGTGGCACCAAAGAACCAAAGTATTAAGCTCCTTGTGGGCTAGTGGCGGGGTTGACAGGGCGTCGTCACTCCAGAGAGGTAAGGACAACCCCTTCGATTGGTATCGTCAACGTCAGTCAAACTCCACAACCAGAGTTTGAGTTGGTGCAGAATGCCATGTTCACCCTGCCGGAGGACCAGAGCGCGTGGTTGTATCATCGCTGGCTTATTGGTTCAGGTAGGCTGTCTGTTTTCCGCTTCACCACTCGCTGACCTGACCGTTGTCTCAGGAGAAGATAAGGCCACACTGGAGCGTGAGATCGAGGTGGTGCAGACACTTCTGGATGAACAACAAGACAGCAAATGTGGGTGTTCAGTGAAGTGTTACTCGCGCAGCCTTACATGCTTATCTATGCAGGGTGTATGGAGTCACTGGTCACGTACAAGCTATTGCTTCTGAAGAATCACATGCCTTCCGGATCACAAGAGAGTATCGATGCCACTAATCAATGTCTGACGTTACTCGGGCAACTAGAAGAGCTTGACCCCATGCGACAGCAGAGATATCGGAACATGGGTGGGTCCAGGGTTGGTGAACATCCCCGTAGGAGCCTTAACCGTGTGTTTGTAGGCGCCCAATTAAAGGGGCAGTAATGGCTTGCAACCCCCATCTACAGTGACTCGGATAATCCTTTTACCGTGACCACTTCTGCGGACACTGGTTTGTCTGGCTCACACAAGGGTTATATCAAATAGCAAAGACATCTCTCTCGGTTTTTATTCAACGACATACATTTCGTAACCAACTGGGCACGAATACACTAAACGTTTCCTTCAGATTGACAGAAATAGACATGAATTGCAGCCATAAGCCTTATATTTAGCACTTGCAGCCTCCAGCCGTGCATGTGCAACTGGAAGTTCGTTGATATAAGAACTTCGAAACGTTAAGGATAAGGAGGACACACCTGTCGCCGCAATTGCAGGTGGATACGCCGCAAGCTCCGGCCTCGTTAACGGGGTTCTGGATAACCTGAGAGGAGATGAGAGACGCGAAGGTAAACAGTGACACAGTAAAGGTACGTACAGGAGACATTGTGTATGGGCAGTGAAGATAATTGATGATTGTTGTTGATAGTGAAAGCCAGGACCGCAGCCACACTTATATCTATCTCGACCTGTATACGCTTGTTTGGTCATCCGTATCACAATATCGGGTTTCCATAACTTATAACTTGGTCCCTGTTGATCCCTGCCTCGGAGCCGGCTTTTGTTCCGTTCGCAAAATTGACGCACCGCCACGTAAAGATGGCATGTGTTCTCTTCGGATATGCCACTAGTGGCATAGCGTGAGTCCACGGGACCCCACCTACTATACGATCACGATGCCGATGGACGGCGGACCCGGCAGCCTCCAACTCCTGGAAACTGGCTACGTACCGAGATTCTTTTGATTAATCTCTCTCAGACAGAATCTGGAACAGAAATCTTACGCTGGGTGAGTTGGTTCAGCGTTCAATGATAAGTCGATGGTATCTGTGCCGAACGTGCGCATGGCCGCCGCAGTGAACCCGAGGATCCCCTACCCTTTCGCCTGTTTCCTTAGTAAAAGAGGGTGCCTACTCACGCAACTGACACAGCGGGTTATGGTCCCATTTGTAAGGAAGCCGCACTCGGAGGGATCAACTCTCATGCGATGGTCGGATCATCTGGCTGGTAGATCAGATCTACACGGCAGCCGGGCCAGTCCTACTACTAGTAATCCCCTACGGTCGTTCCATGATCGACCTACATTTCTGCAGTTCTATTGGGCTCAAATTCATTTCTACGGCATCGTCCACTGTATAGGACTTAGTTTTTATACTATATACGCATGATTGAACTTGAACGAACAAAATCGATAGGGAAAATGTGGAGATCTGGTGGTTCTGCGGGTTTGTCTTAGAAATCACGCTGGTTCTCACATGCCGAAGCGGAGTTTGGACTTCCTCCAGCGCGTTCTCATCGCTGCGCGTTGCCGAGGCCAATAGCTGATGGCTGGCAAAGTGGGGGAAGCTGGCTTCCACCACCGACCTGGAGTACGAGAGCCCCCTACAGCTAGCCATATCTGACCTTGCCAATGGGATTCACAAGACCGTGTCTGCAGCTGCGAAGGCTCACAATGCCAGTAAACCCCAGACACATT
Source organism: Russula sp. MG48 (assembly GCA_003313725.1). Taxonomy (NCBI): domain Eukaryota; kingdom Fungi; phylum Basidiomycota; class Agaricomycetes; order Russulales; family Russulaceae; genus Russula; species Russula sp. MG48. Next base: position 14,013 of record QLOS01005792.1, read on the forward strand.
GAAACCCTCTAACCAAAGTTACTTCAAAACAGGTTTCTCGTCAGACTCTCGGGGACCGTGTAACGGTACGCATCAATCCCGTCGTGCCGCAGCACAGAAACAACAAATTCTCAGTGATGCTTAAGAGAACACAATCACTGAATGGCTCGTCTTGAATGCTGCAATGGCAGCTCCTCTGCGCCTTCATGCACGTGCCTATGAGATATCTCAGGCTGCTGGACTACATTGGCGCCGTCGCTTTTCAGCAGTTCGAACAAGCGTTCCATGGCTGTGCCAGATCAGCAACAGCAAGTTGGTCATATCCTTCCGCGCCCACCAGAGCCGTCCTCGAGTTTCCCGAGTTCTTACCGTGGTCATCTACCACTCCGGCACCTCATATATCAGATGTCATATAACGCTCCCTCGATGCACTATACACTGGCATACGAGCATGGTACATACCATACTTCACCTACAAGTAGATATGCTTCACTGGCATGGAATGCCATCTAATTATTACTCTCATCGATAGAGTACATAGGACTATCCTCGTCATACTAACACAAGTCTTAATGCCCCGTTACTGTACATGAGAGTACTTCAGCACCCATTTTTGTAAGCGGACAGTGAATTCGGCAGATGTGACAATTCATGACTGCCGAATTGCAGCAACCGTACTGTAGGGGATAAGATAGTACTGCGATTACCACCCTATGTAAGCGCTCTTTCGCCAATCAGTCAGCAAAGTGTGTCTGAAGGTAGTGAGGCCCTATCAGTGCTTCCTAGAACTACACCATCAAACCCTTAGTGTCAAATTTGGCCTGAATCACGACGTTTTCCTTGAGACGGTGGAGAGGGCTAACCTAAGAGGGTGGGCTTGAAACCAGTTCACAGCAAATCGATGAGACCAACCCAGGAGTCCAAGCGGATCCAGCGATAACTGGGAGGGAGGTCGGAATAAATTCGTGGATGTCACGGAGTCGCGCTGATGAGTGAGACTACCCCATAACGAGGAACTAGTGTGTTGCAAACGTGGGAGATGATAAACCCACTACTGTAACAAGATGAGGGGAGGTGTTGCGTAAAGGTGTGTGCTCTAAGAACCCGTCGTGTGCATTGGAGTGACGTCAGGGCAATGAACCTATCGTTGACACTGACGTGAGAGATTCCGGTGTTCTGATCCATGGGGTTTACACATGTTGTTGTTATCTAGTACTAGACAATGATCGGCCCTTGTATAGCCACGAACATGTGGGCCAAGGTAACAGATAGCGGCGAATGGGGGATGCTGGGCGATCTGCACGCTGAGAATATACAACCTCGTGGCTGTAAGAGGATTTCTAGATAGTCAAGAAAAAAGATTTGAGGGCCCGAGTCAGGGTTTTTCCGCCTCGTGGGTTCAACGAGGCCAGACCCTAGTAAGACTCGTCTCGGTCTCATCTCTCTCTCTCTCTTCATTCCCCCCATCTTTTTCCTCTCCGCCCCCGCCTCACCTCTATTCACCTCTCTGATAACTGTTTCGACGGGCTTTATGGATCATCACAATCTCATCCGTAACATTTTTTCGAGAAATACTAGCCCTCCAGTTACTATGCCATCTTATCCTGAAGACCAATCTCCGTCCACCCAACATTTCCAGCAGTTCCAGCACGTTTCCCCTTCACAAAGCCTCAAAGATGTCACTTCGTCTTCGCCTCCGACCCACGTCGATTCTCTTTTCTCTAATTTAACACCCCCTGGCCAGTCCAGCGTGAACCCCAACCCTCCTCTCCACGGCTCCGTGCAGCCCTCAATCGCAACCACATCCATGTCAGGTCCCACTTCCCCCGCATCTTCCATCACCGCTCTCTCCGCGCCCACTAATATGTCTACCTCCACCAACACTCCCCCAAATTCAAACCTGCCGGGCGACAGCAGGCAAAGCGCTCTTCTCTCTCTCATAGGTTCCGTGTCCCCTGCAGGTTCCTCCTCATCGGGTGCACCCCAGCAGGTCCCAACACCTCCTGCCCCCCCTAACCGTACCGTACCTGCTCCCAATAACGAGTCGCAAACCCGTCTTTTGCTGGAACAACTTATGAGGTGATCATCTTTTTGACTTGTCCCGTGTCAACAATATACTTACCCCTGGTCCCTTGTTTCACAGCGGTGCTCCACGCTCCAACGTCTCGGATACTTCCCAGCAACGACTTTCACCCCCCACGGGACCTTCGCCTTCCTATTCGTTGGTCGGCCCTTCTCAGCATACAGACGCTAGCTCCTATTACGAGCCAGAACTCGTCACACCGCAAGCTGCTAGCGAGGTTATCCAAGGCACCGTACCAGCAGGACAATCCCAAGCGCAAGGTTCCCCTCAACCAAGCAAGACCATGTTTGACTTCGTTTCACCTTTTGATGCCCTCGCTTCGTCCTCGGTCGCCATCCGCAAACCTGCCCCGCCTCTCTCCCACCAGCAAGGCCACCCAGAGCCGTTCGAAGATAGCTGGTCATCTGTCATCGACCCCAAGCGCAAGTCTGTTGACAATCTTCTTGAACAGCTTAGCAGTCCCAAAGCCCCTGTCCAACCGTCGGCTCACTCGATCCCCGCTTTTGATCAGCATCCCCCCGACGAAGAGACCCCCATTGCTGAGCCAGCCCTGTCTAAGACTGCATCTCGTCCACTCCCTCCAAAGCCCATGCAAGCTCCTTCTCCGCGTCCTTCCCCCCCAAAGGTCAGCCCTCCCGTTCGTCGGGATCTTCAAGTATCGGAACCCCCTCTGGGACCGCAACTCGGTCCTTCACTTTCACATGTGCCTACGGGCACAGCTCAGCGAGAAAAGGAAAGTTCGCCAGGTCCGCGCGGGAGCTGGAAGGGACACGAAGGTGGTCGTAACCGTGGCTCAGGCTCCAAGGCTAAGACCCAGTCCGGTCCCATGTAAGTGCTCACCCAACAATTGATAAATTCATATGAGGATGCATTCTAAACCTCACTTCCACAGCTCTCAGCCACAGACGATTATGGTGGACATCGCGCAGCCGCTGGACGATATCCAGGCGCCCCGAGATGCTGTAAAATCCACGGCCATCGCCCTGGTTAGAGTTGACTCTAACTTCTTACCCGGCACGACCATCGGTGCCACGCATTGGGTCGCCTATGCCATGACGAAAGGTGTGCCGTTATACGATTGCTCATGAGGAGAATGGTTGTCCTTACTCATTTTCCACCAAGGTCGTGTCCGCGTCATTTCTCGTTCGAGCGGTGATCGTACCTTACTTCAACTTCCCGGAGTGTTTGCTCCCACTACGTCCGTGACCGATATGGCCGTCTACGGAAACAGACTTGCGGGGGTTACCTCAGATGGTGGCTTTGTTGTCTGGGAATTGCCAGAACTAATCACGGATGATGTTCCGTACGTCTCATCGGCTCTATTGAACGAAAGCCTATCTCACTCATCTCTACATGTCTCAGTGGCAAAATTCTCCTCTGTATCTTACCCTCCGAGGGCCAGGAGGCTCTTCATTCCGTGAAATGGCATCCGAGACAGCAAGATACCGTGGCTGTGGCGTCTGGGAACGATATATATGTGCTCAACATCGCCGAAGCCTTTAGGGCCTTCCATGGCGAGCCTATCATCCAGTCCGAGTTGCATCGTCTTGTCCAATCCATCAGGATGTCTGCTGTAAGTTATGATTTTCTTTCGTCCGAGTGCTTTCGCTCAAATGCTGCCTTAGCCACTCGTTGCCTTCGAGTTTGACATTGCTCACACCGCCATCGCCACAATCACCAGTGACTCTACTCTCAGCCTTTGGAATACTCGCGACCGGAGGGCTTTCTGGTCGGCGACGATCCGCGGTGACGATCCACCTTCCTCCCTCACGTTTGTTGATGGTGGTGTAGTCATTGGTCGCAAGCATGGCACTGTCTTCCAGCTTCTTCCTAACAAAGGCAGTAACGTCCTTTCCACTATCAAGTTCATCAACGGATTTGCCGACGATCAGGAGATGTTCGGCCACGCAAACTACGACTCTCGAATCCAGACGCTGTGGATTGCTAACAACCGTCGCGACAGTATGATTGCTTTCAAGCTCGGCTTTGAGGCCTCCTCGCCGGGTAGGGGAAATGACATGCGCCCTTACTTCGAGCAAGCCCTGGAATTTGGTGGACCCAAGCCAACTATCCACTTCGTCATCCTGACAGCGGATGCAGACCCACGGGGCGAAGAAGCGCACGCTGCATGCGTAGCAGCGAAGGTTCCTCCTGGAGAGCTGGCGCTTGTAGCATTCTCCGTCCATTCGTCCGGAGTGGACCAAGTCCTCATTCGCAAGGAATGGTTTGATAGTGCCTTGGCGACATCTGTGGCCAAGTTACCGTCAGCACCTCACCTACCTCAGGGTCCTGTGCCCGAACCAAGAAACCAGCGTCAGCCATCCATCCAGACTCCACCTGTCAGCATTGTCCACCCGGTAGCACAGCCATCGATTCCTCCTGGACCCAGGATCCGCACTCCTCCTTCGGCCGAGGAAGTAGAAACGGAAATCCGTGAGGAGAGTCGCCCCGGTGATAGTCGTGGTCGTGGGAGGGGTAAGAACGTTGGCTGGAAGGAGAGAGAGTCGAAAGAGTCCGTTGTGAAGCTGCCTGAGACCGCATCTGGCAGTGAGGCGCAGATTAGTGCGGCTATGTCTAAAGAGATCAAGAAGATGGAGGAGAACTTATACACTCGTATCGGCCGCCTTGTGGGAAAGGAGCTTGACAAGCAGCGTGAGTTTCCGCCTTCATCCAGCGAGTTGAGATGCTTACGTGTATACTTGTAGATCAACGCCTGGAGGATCTCCGTGTCAGCGAACAGGCAGCGGATGTTGCTCGCCAGGAGAAGCTTTTGAAGCTTATCTCCAACGAGTTGACCAAGAACACGACACGAGTGGTTGAGATGGCCGTCAAAGCGGAGGTCCAGAACTCGGTCCTTCCATCCCTTGAGAACATTACCAAGAACGAGGTGAAGGCCGTCCTCAATGGCCAAATCGCCAAGGGTCTTGGTGACTCGATGAGTCTGGTATGTCCTCTCTTTGAGATTTCACTCCGCGACATTGACGATCTCGTTCTATCACAGGCACTCCCTAATGAGATCGAAAGGTTACTTCTTCGACCTGATGTCTCTAACCATGTTGCGAGGACGTTCTCCTCGGCCATTACCCCCATTATCGAGCGTCATGTGAAGGAAGCTATCAATAAGACGTTAATTCCTGCGTATACTGCACAGTCGTCCTCTATGCACCAGGAACTGTCGCGCGAGATCCACGCGGAAATGTTGAACATCAAGAAAGAGGTCATTGCTTGGCAAAGTGAAGCTCTTCGCGGACAGGAGGTTAGTTCGCTATTTCGAATCAATTCGTATACCGGGCTAAATATCAGTGTGCCAGTCGATGATAAGAGAGCTTGAACAATCTGTCCGCGCGCTCTCAGATCAGATCAAGTTCTTGAGCATCAACAGTGGACCGCCGCTGCAGCAACCTCAAGCGAGGACCTCGCCAGGTCCCGTTGCAAGCACCAGTACCATGGTTCCATTCAGTCAACAACAACCTTTCCGCCACCCTGGGCCACCCGTCAATGTTCCGCAGATGTATGGTCCCCCTCAGCAGCCTCCACAGCAACCAACCATGCAAGGATCGTGGTTCCCATCGGGCATCCCTGCTCCTCAGGCCTCGCATCCTGCGCTTCCCCCTCCAACTCAGCAAACGCCTCCAGCTCCGTCAGAGGAGTCGTGGGACGACACCTATCTTTCCGTGCTAGGCACGCAGGATCTTCGTCAACTCCGTGAGCTGCTGGCGAGGTCCAATCCCGAAATTGTCATGCCCCTGAAGGGACAGTCGCCATTGTCGCAAGCAGTCATTCTGACGCTCGTGCATAGAGTAAGGCATTCTTGCGGGTGTATGATCGTTCGCTAATGTGCGGCCCTATTCTTAGCTTGCCGGGGCGATTGGTGAGAGTGCGCCGGTCGACGAATCGTTCAAA
>QLOS01005795.1:0-14402 GCA_003313725.1 Russula sp. MG48
ATCACTCTTAAGGACAAGTTCGAAAACCTCGGCGCACGGTAGGTCTTTTCGTTCTACCTTAGTACGCATATATGAACTTTTTTTCAGGCTAGTCCAAGATGTTGCACAAAAGACGAATGAGATTGCTGGTGACGGTACGACTACCGCGACGGTCCTCGCACATGCCATCTACGCCGAGGGTGTGAAGAACGTTGCTGCTGGCTGCAACCCTATGGACCTTCGTCGTGGGTCCCAGGCTGCAGTGGAGCGCGTTGTTGAGTTCCTTTCCAAAAACACAAAAACAGTCACCACTACCGCCGAGATTGCCCAGGTTGCAACCATCTCCGCCAATGGTGATACCCATATCGGCAACCTCATTGCTCAGGCCATGGAAAAGGTTGGCAAGGAGGGTGTCATCACCGTAAAGGAGGGACGCACCATTGAAGATGAGATAGAGATTACCGAGGGCATGCGCTTCGATCGTGGTTTCATTTCCCCTTACTTCGTTACCGACGTCAAGTCGCAGAAGGTCGAGTTCGAAAAGCCTTACATCCTTCTCTCCGAAAAGAAGATTTCTCTCCTTCAGGACATCCTGCCTTCGCTTGAGGCTGCAGCCCAAGCCCGTCGTCCCCTGCTCATCATTGCCGAAGATGTGGACGGTGAGGCCCTCGCTGCCTGCATCTTGAACAAGCTTCGCGGCCAGCTTCAGGTAGCCGCAGTCAAGGCTCCTGGCTTTGGTGACAACCGCAAGAGCATTCTTGGCGACCTTGCCATCCTTACTGGTGGAACCGTCTTCACTGATGAGCTTGATATCAAACTCGAGCGTGCGACAGTGGACCTTCTTGGGTCGACCGGCTCTGTAACTATCACTAAGGAGGATACTATTATCCTCAATGGTGAGGGTTCAAAGGATGCAATTCAGTCCCGGTGCGAGCAGATCCGCTCGCTTGTTGCCGACCCCACAACCAGCGACTTCGACCGCACCAAGCTCCAGGAGCGTCTCGCCAAGCTTTCGGGTGGCGTTGCCGTCATCAAGGTTGGTGGGTCATCTGAGGTTGAGGTTGGAGAGAAGAAGGACCGTTATGATGATGCTCTCAATGCAACACGTGCCGCAGTTGAGGAGGGCATTCTCCCCGGTGGTGGTGTTGCATTGCTTAAGGCATCACTTGCTCTCACTTCTTCCGCACCCGGCGCTGCCAACCCGTCTTCGAACTCTCCTACCAACCCTGACGTGAAGCCAATTCCGACCGCCAACTTTGATCAAGACCTTGGTGTGTCTATCATCCGCCGTGCGCTGACGCGGCCCACCCGCACGATCCTAAGCAACGCAGGTGAAGAAGCGAGCGTGATTGTCGGTACACTCTCTTCGCAGTATGGTTCGCCAGACAAGTTCGCATGGGGTTACGACGCGAGCAAGGGCGAGTACGTCGACATGATCAAGGCGGGTATCGTCGACCCACTCAAGGTTGTGCGGACCGCACTCGTAGATGCGGCGGGTGTCGCGAGCTTACTCACAACTAGTGAGGCCAGTATCGTCGATGGCGAGGAAGAAAAGCCCGCAGGCGGTCCAGGGATGGGTGGTATGGGCGGCATGGGCGGTTTCTAGGCGCATCAGCGGAAATTTTCCATCTAGTCCGAGCAGTTGCGCCTATCGCGTGTTCCATGTTTTCCACTGTTGACATTTTGATGCCCTCGTGGAAAACATCTCCCATTTTACTTACATCCATCCAGTTCCCTCCCCTCATCTATCCCCCTGCACATGATAAAGTAATTTACTTGCAAGCTTAGTTACGCATTCGTATAACGCATCACCACTCATCATCTTTACGCTCAGCGCTCGTCCTTGCCTGCTATGTGATCCCGACTTCGCCCAAAAGCGACGGGGGTGTTTACTAGCAATATGGGCATCATTATTGCTAATGTAACCAAGATTACGAGGCATCTTGCGTGTTTCAACGGCAGAGGACAAACCCGAAGTAGGCTTACGAATGCGAGGTGCCGTGTCGGCCTCTCAAGGTAAACCTATGAGTAGGGGTGTGCCCATGCTTGGTCGCGGACTGTGGAAACAGTACAGTATAGTCAAATTCGAACACAGCTGGCTCCCAAATAGGCGCAAGTGTTCTGTGGGAACGGAACGGCGAGCATTGGTTGGGGGAAAAAAAAGCGGAGAATAGTACGGACGGACGAACTTGGAGAACCTACTAACTTAGTACCAGGTGACGGCGTAGTGGCTCCAAGTTAATTACTCAGACTGTACGGTACCAAGTCAGATGGCCTAGGCATGGCCAGACTCCTGACTGAAGGGTTGCCAGTTTCCCACCGCCCGTTTTCCCCGAGCTGAGGCTTGGGGGGTTGAGTCGTCGTTCTAGACTCGGAGGAGTGGAGGCCGCGGTGGCGGCGATCACTGGCACTGGCACATGCGACATCAATGCGATGCGATTCTATTCGATTGTGATGGGCCTCCGGCACTACAATAGACTTGGAGCTTTTCGAACCCTTTAGGCTAGGCTTTAGGGACAACTTCGACGACTCTCACTGCGACAAATTGGAGTCTTCTTAGATACATACGAACCCTGTAGACCATGAATGATCATTTTTTAACGGGCATTAGAGGTGGACTTAGTAAGATAGAGCTCGGAAATTGATAGGGGCAGTCAGAGTAGAGCCTCAAGGTGGCTTCAGACGAGGCTTCAGATTGAGCTTCTAGTTGTGGCTTCAAACACATGAAGCGACCAAAAACTTGAAGTCGCTTTGAAGCGTCGAAGCGCCTCCAGAGGAACTTCAACACTTTGAAGAATGTGACCAAGCTTCATCCAAATTTGTAAATTGTATTAGCAAATTATGTTGATAACTCAGATATATTTTATATCTCGACGTTTATGGTACTTATACAATTTACAAATTATGTAGATAAGGACATGAAGCGCATCAATGATCATGATGAAGGGACCTGAAGCCACACCTGAAGCCATGTTGAAGCTGCATTGAAGCCTCTACTCTGACTGCCCCTATTAAAAGGAAGCTGCTGCTGACTCTGACATGGGAAGTGGTACAGAGTGAATGTACAGTAACCAGTGTGCACTCGACTGCGCGCACGGGCAAGTGAAGGGGGAGGAAGAATGGCAGAGGGCAAGGGAAAGACGTGAAAACAGAGGCAACTATGATACGAAAGGCAAGGCAAGGGTACACGAAAGCGAGGGGAGGTAAGCTAACTTCGCGAGAATGAGACAGCTTGAGAGTTGCGGAGGCACGCACTCAGCTGTCGTTTTCGAGAATAATGGGGGCCGACTATTGTAGCGCAGGAGTTCCCGCGCCACATGAGTTCGAAGAAATAAAGGTCAGATAACAAAAGGGTGAAGACACAGCCACTGATGTAAGTACGAACCGGCCGCGTCGACAAACAAGTTATCCAGAGGTTTAGGGAGCAAGCTTGACTTCTCGAAGCGAAGATTCCAAGACGTATGACGGCGCGGCGGCTCAATTCAATGTCAAGGGGCTAAGCAAGGCGAAAAGTCAAGTTGAGGAGATTGGGGAGAGGATCACACGGCACGCGTGAAGAGAAGGAATGGGGGAATGGCTCCAAAGCGAGAGCTCGCCCGCTAGAAGGCTTTTTGGGGGATTTATATAGATGTGCGAGTGTCTATGCGGTTTTAACAGGTTAGTCTACTAATCATCAGAAGCAGTAAGGGTCAAAGGTGAAACAATGGCGACGGCAGGAGACCCTGCTCACGCGGCGAGGTAAGTCATCTGTAATGAAGGGGAAAGGCGATGCCGAGAAGCAGAGCGAGCGGGGTCTGTCACATACAAGTTTAAGACGCATGCAGAACAACAGGAATGTCAGTAAGGAGGCAGGAGAACGGGTAGATAGGGTAAAGTAGGTCAAGATTTGAGTCATAGCAATAGAAAAGTGGGAGGCTAGGAGCGAAGGGGATGATTCGGTATCGACGGCGCAGGGGCGAGTCCAAATGGGGCTTCATGCAAGGAGTGATAGGTGTGTGGACAAGCTGGGACAAAGACGATAACCAGCAGAGCAAACAGATTAGATAGGCTCAGTTTTAGGTGTGGCAGGTGCCCAGAAGTGCTCGTTTCGAGCCCAGCGGGCGCTCCCACCTTACACTATTTCGCTACTCCTTCAACACCACAAAACAGAGGCTTTAAATAGATCAAAAACCGTATCTATGTATGGTCAAAGCGAGGCTGTAGAACGCATAGAACGGGGTGCGAAAGCAGTCCAACGGACTCAGTGGGTACGAATACACGGGTAGAGAAGCGAGTAGAGGAAATCGGAAGTGAGATAGTCAAACCTTGAAGGGTATGATGGCCGCACAAAACGTATTGGGACAGAAAAGATATCGAAATGAGGACGTAGAAGCGAGGAGAAAGGTATAGTAGAAGGAGAACGAGGCATGAAACGTGAACTGAGGGGGATGAAGTGTTTGTACTGTACATTAAGCAGACAGTGAAAAGTAGAGAACGGTGGAGATATGGCGTTAGATTGTAAGACGAGGCAAACCAAGCCGTCCTTCGGGGTGTGCCAAGGCGACGGGGGCGTTGAGGCATCTCCGAAGGCGGCGGGTTCGAGGGTAGTGGGTACGAAGTCGGCGGCTCCGAGGGCAGTGGACACGCTGACTTTACAGCAGGTGGTGGAGCTTCTTAAGGGTAGACATCGGTATTGAAAACTACATAGTCGAAGGGGGCTGAGGACAAGGCGGCATAGGGGTTGACGGATAACGTCGACGAGCTTGGCAAGTTGGTAGTGTTGAGTCCTGCCATGGAATGCGCCAAGTGGCATATCTGTTGGCAACTGCCACCCCTACCTTACAGCACAATGGTTGCATAAGAGGTAGTACAGAGGGAATGTGGAAGGTATGACTCACGGTACAGAAAGAGATTGTGTAGTAATCGCCGAAGGAGTTTCTAAAATCTCAATTTCCTAAGGGGGAGCTTGTCGATGTCAGTGGCGTTGACCTCGTGTACCAAACTACTCACCTGTGTGTTGCAGGGACACTGACCTGTGTTCCGGGTCCCTCGGCGGCCGCAGGGGTCGTTCAACACCGCCAGGTTTCCCTCCCTCATCGCCCACTCCCTGACAAAGTCAAGCACATATCCTTCCACTGCCTCCACGGAGGTTCCGTCGTCGAAGATCCAACCTAGAACCATCTTTCTGTCATAGAGTGAGCACGGTTCGTCCTCGTTCCCTGGGTGGTAGACCCGCGAGTGACTCTTGTGGTGATCCTGGCGTGCGTGCCTCCTGCCGCAACGGCGACATAGAAGGACGAGTGGTAGATGGCGCGACATGACATGCCTGTTGCGGTCCTGCCTGCGCCCATGTTGGAACGTCGCATCGCATGTTGGCCAGGGACAGAGAAGTGGTTCAGACTGGGAGGCGGGAACGGGAAGATAAATTAGACTACAGAGGTAACGTCGGTTAGATAAATATGCGTACCGTTTCGTCAGTGCGAATAGCTGGACCAGATAAAGTTGGGGAGTTGAGGAGGGGGTGTTTAGTTGGGGGTGCAGCCACAACAGCACGCCCACTCTCAGGCTGGAAGCGTTCAAAAAGTCGTGAGGCACGGGTGGGACCCGGCCCGGCGGCACCGAAATATGGACGCCTTTCTGATACTACTGGTATAGGATCAGGGACCGAGGGCTGGGAGGAAGAGGCGGAGCGGTCAGTAGAACAGTCCGTGGAAACAGCAGTGACATGACCGGTGTGATGAGAGGGGGTAGGGTTGCAGACCGAAGAGGATGGTTGAGGGCCAGCGGACGCAAGACACTCCAGCCGGTCAAGACGAAGGATGACCTGTGCAAAAAGGGCCTGAATAGTGTGAAGGGAATCAGAAGAAAGGCCAGCGATGGTGGAGTTGATACGGTCAGACTCGGGAATTAGCTGGGAGGCAGATGGCTCAGGAATTGGGCCATCGGCGGCAGGTAAGGGGGGAGGAGGCCCCCGCGTGGGCGGGCGAGGAGCTGCAAGGCTCTCCGCGTTGCCCTTATCGAGGGCGCGGATTGCATCAGCGGTGTCAGCAAGACAAAGCCGATCGAAATCTACAGCGAGCGGGGTGCCAGGGAAGAATGACAAATCGTCGCCGTCAGGAGAAGGTGGGATGTCAGTGACAACTGGCGGGACTGAGGTGTGTGACAAGGATGAGAAGGCCGCCCATTGTTCAGATAGGAGACGCTGGCGTTCCGAGGTGATTTGCTTCTCAACTTCCATCCGCATTTGGGCGGACCGGCGGGAGTGGTACTCGCGAACGGCGTCCATAATGCAAGATTCTTCCGCTTGCTGAAGGGCAGCAAGGCGTTCAGCCTTCCAGGCATCAAGAAGAGCAGGAAGAGAGGGCTTAAGGAGAGTCTTTTCCTTAATGACCTCATTGCGGAACCAAGCTTCGGCTTCCTGCTGTGCAGCCTCGGACGCCTTCTTGAAGAGTTCAGTTTTGATGTTCTCACGGACTCGCTCAGCAGAGAGGACGAGGGCATGGAATTCGTCGTCAGAGACGAGAGGGGACTGCGTGTGAGTGAGACAGTGGTCGCAGAGGAGGGGTGTGTCGGGGTGATGGCGGAAGATTCGAGAGACGAGGGCCAAGTTATCCCTCATTGTCTGAAGGGCGGCCCAGTCATCAGCGGAAAAAAAAGCGCTCAGCGTGGTAGGGCCAGGACCTGTGTCGATAGTGTTGCGCACGCCCGAAATCATACGAACAAAAAGATCGTTGTGGAGATTGATCCAGGCGCGAATTGACAAGAAGGAGTTTTGGCTGCAGAGGCCCAGCTCCAGTGCGTCAGAGAGGGTCCTGTAGGAGGTTAGAAAGGTCGCAATGTTGACGTCCTTCCCGGCCACGGTAAGCTCAGATCCATCAAGAGAAAAGTGAGAAGAGGGCAGTTCAGGTGGAAGGAACTGGTCAAACAGGATAGGGCCTGCGGAAACTGAAACCGAGGGAGAGGAGGTGTGTGTATCAGACATGATAGAACACACAGAGGCAAGCCAAGGCAGTAATCAGCAGTGCAGGTCGCAAGGGCACCACGCGGTATCTGCAAGTGATGAGCGTGTACAGTACGTCAAAAAATTTCCGGCCGTTTCCGGGCCGGGTGGCAGCCAAAAATAGACACATGTGAGGCCTTGTGGGGCTGATGACATCTAATATAGATAAGGCTTCATGAGCCGGCGGACGGCAAGTTTCACTTAACAACGCAACGCCAGGCCGAGAACGAGAGCGGTGCATTGTATGAGCATCTGTTGACTTGGTCATTGCCCCAACGAAATATCATATGACGGCTACCCTGCAGACAGCGAGGAAATATTAGCACGCCGAGAAGGCCACGGGAAGCTACAGATTTGAGATCTCATTCAAATGTCATAAAGGGAGGGAACAGTATACGGTATTAGGAATAATGACGAGGCAACAGATATTTAGACAAGTGACCAACATCTACGATTTCCTCTACATTTCGCCTCAAAGAGTCGTGGTACTATTCTTCCGCATAGCGCACGGTCACGACGTGACCGGAGAGTCGTCGCGCGGCTACGAACGACTCGATTTCGGGTAGAGACGGCGGGGTGTCCTTCAGGTGAAGGTCCTGCAGCGCCGGCAACACCAACTGGCCCGTTTCCCCGACGGACCGTTCCAAAGCGGAAGCGACGCTCGGAACCAACGTGCCAACCACTTCGATCCTCCGCACGCTGTTGAACGGACTAAATAGCTCCAACCATCGCTCGGTGTCCGTCTCGTCCCAGTGGTCTGGCCATGGCTGATCTGACTCCACGTCAAGACATTCCGCGCTCGACACGATGGGGGAAAGCTGTCTGCAGATGTGGGCGAGCACGAAGACCTGGGCGGACGCCTCCTCGCACTCCGTTTGTAGCCGAAAGGTTCCTTGAAGAGCCGGATATCCAAAGTAGAGGGTGATGTAGAGACCGCGATCCCATAGGAAGATGGACGTTCGATAAGGCGAGGACTTCAGCTCTTCTGTGCGACAAATAAACTGGGTCAGTTGTGGGATTTCGTATGCGATGTGGTCGAACAACGTTGTGTCGAACTCCTCGACAATAGGAGCATCGATCCTCGCGACGAGGTCTTCCAGGTACTGAATGTCGCCCTTGAATGAGAATTCGCTGAGAGCAGGGAGGGCAGCACGACTCAGCAGGGGTGCGCGCGTGCGCGCGCCTTCTTGGCTCCGGGGGAAGGTTGGAGAATGGAAACGTATGGTAAGGAACTTGAGCTGTGGCGTCGCGTACAAGCCAACGACCAGCGCCTCTGGTGAGAAGTATCCCATATCTGGGATCTCGTAAAGCCGAAGAGAGACAAGGTCAACAGCAGATAAAAGGAGGCGCGGTAATGTAGGAAAGGGGGTGGCTTTCAAGTCAATATGGCGTAACCGTGGGGTGGATCCCCCTAAAAATGCACTGGGAAGAGCTAGCGACCACATCATATCCCGTGTGATAAGGTGAAGATGTTGTAGGACTGGAAATGGTTTCTGAATCAATGATGCCAGTTTTTCTAGTAGCGGTCTTGTTATGGTGAGAGTGATGTCGTATATGCGGTCGGTATGCTCAAGTGCGGCGATGACATTTTGCTCATCAGCAGGAGCCAGGGGGCGGTATAGCACTGATCGGGGATACCATATGGAGATGGGAAAGGGGGGCCAGCAGTCCAGAGACTTCCTAACTGGCTTCTTGTATGTGTAGACAAGCCGCAGATCCAGACGGCGCGGCGATGTGAATACAACAGATCGCCATCTTCGGCATACGTGCGCAAGTCGGTGCCATTGCCATGGCACGAACGAGTAGTCTAGGGCGGCGAGCCTGTGATGATCGAATATATCTAAAAGGACATCGTCTGGGAGTATCTCGATTGTTATAGGTTGATCGACCTTGCCTGGTACACAGCCAGGTCAGCACAGCGTTTGGAGGATATGTCATTCTAGACTCACCACATGCAGAGCTAGAAACCTCAACCGGGTTGTCATGGTGAAGCGCAACACCGCGCCTTGCTCTCCGTCCTTCACTTATCTCATCCCCCATCCTCCAGGCTTTCCAAAACGTGAGGCGAATGGTCGCATGGACCGCTGTGGCAACGGTGCGCAGAGAAAACGGCGAACAAGCGATGTTTTGAGTGCGGCTATTTGAAGAAGACCTAGGGGGAAGTCCTAGCAGTTCAGCCTGACTTACGAAATTGAGCTGGTAAAAACGTACTGGCGAGAATTCATTGACAGGAGGAAGGTGGGTTGAGGAGGAGACAAGGCCTTATACTAGTATTAGGGCATCGCCAGGCTGATGGCAGGACGCGCACCGCACGTCACATGCACTGCGACAGTGCTTTGCTGTGACCATGAACACCGTCATTGTATAGGCCCATCCACTGTGGGGGCTACTCTGTCCACGGGGATTGTACATCGGGTTAAGCCATCATAAGTCATCATAGAACATGAAAATGGGGCAGAACACTAGTCGGCATATCGCGATTTGAACTCGTGCCAGTACTGTACGTCATTATAGAGACGCACGGGTTTCTAGCTTGAAATTAACCAAAGGCTTTCGCTCACCAAGTCTTTCAGTATGCCTTCGTGATACTACCTGTACCACGACTCATTTGTAGGAGGTACAGTACTACTCGCAAAAGACTCGGGCCATGTGTCATCCTCTCGACAGTTTCCTTTCCGAGTCTTCCTCAATTTTGCCATTGGGCCATGATGCACGTCCAAGTTAGAAATACGCAAGACAACCCCCAGATCTGTACCCACGAAACCCCCATAGTGAGCTGTGCCTCAGTGCTGAGGCATGGCAACCCTCAGCCCCTAGGGCCCCGCTCAACTCATACTTACGAGATTCGACGACATTCTGGAACCTGCCCTTGCAAAGACCCGACCCATTCCCGCAAGCGACGTCATGAACGTAGAGCAGAGTCTTAGACCGTCTTCTCCTCTTTCGAACCTGATTCCTTCGTATACATCCCCCCTCCAGTCATGACTAACACACAGCGTCAACTCCGGCAAGTCACTAACCAAGTGCCTGTACTGCATGGGGTGGAATTTGAGGCCGATAGCAGCATTAAATCATGCGTCTGTATGCGCAGGACGGCCTGTGGACATTGTGCATCGCATAAAATCCTCATCAACCGGCTTCCTATACCTTGTGCACCGAGGGTGAGTGCCAATCAACTAAGGAAGACTTGCTTCCCCTACCCTGGATTTTGATGGTAAGCTGAGCTGATTGCATTTCTTCTCTTCCCCTTACCAACGCCTAGATACAGCCTTATTCTTAGAAACGGCTCGATGCCTATCCCACCGTGTCACAGCCGGCACTGCCAACCGACCTCTCTGCTCTGCCACAGATCGCGACATCAAACATTCAGAACCCGCTCTCGGGTATCGCTTCTCCTGCTCGCAAGTTGACAATAGCGCGCCTCATTTGAAGTCATTTCTCCACGCTCCGTCCTGATGTGCCTCGGAAGTCTTGGCCCCTCTACCCCCTCGATGCTTATCGTATCCCCAAAGGCGGGGATCGCTAGGCCGTTCTTTTGATAGCTTGATTGATGTCGCAGCTGGTACCTCTACCTCCGTAAATCAGACGATCACCCATCTTGCAACGTGGACTCTCAACGATCAGGTCTTCTGTCACGTGCGCTCGTGAAAACATTTTTCATGTCTCCGGACAGGCGACGAGTCACTAAGCGATATCGCCTTGCTTAAGCGCCGATGATTGTTGCCATGCAGAAGTCGAGTAGCTCAGACGGTGCATATCGTGGAACAGTGCGTGAATTGCAAACAGAGGTTACAACCGAAGACAACTCTTTCGCCAATACCAGGCGCGAATTTCGCACCCTTCGGAGCACCCTGACCCCGCAGCGGGCATCGAGCAGCGTGTCGCACCGGGAGCAGTTGTCTGGCTTTCAAGACGATGTGTGTGCTCAGCAAAGAATCTGGAGGTGAGGTGCTCCTTGAACGCCATAGAAACATCTCGGACCTGGATGTCCTCAAGGTAATCAAAAAGCGGCGTGTGTTTGTTCCAGACAGCCTGCGCTCGCCAGCAGGCTGCATTGCGATAGAGGAGTTGAATCTGTCTATGGGTGATGTATTATGGAAATGATAATCTGGTTTTGGTAAAGGTATATCTGGCTTACATGCGTCTGTCCCCGAGATTTCGGTGCTGGGTATGTCTTGTGCAGGACTTCCATCCTAGGAGGTGATCTTGGGATGCGGATGGCACGCTGGGGCCGCCTTGACGATTTTCTGTGTCGCCGAAATCTTATCTTTGAGGGGTGTCGAGGACTTACACACTGCGGGCGTCGTGTATTGTGGTCTCAAGTCGATGGTCACATCGTTCTCGCTGACTTTGGGCATACTAAGGAGTTTTCGTGCCATACGGCACAATGTGAAATGCATGGACCACCTGCGGCGGGCATGCCGTACAATTTCCGCCGCTCCCGGGTGGTACGACTGGCGCATTCTGTGGCATAGCGGGGTAGCTCGCACCAGAGATTATCCAGGGCTTGCAATATATGTAGTGGGTTGATTGGTAGAGCTTTGGTACAATCTTATTCAAAATGTTCCCAAATATCGTGAGTACTTCCCTTTCATTACTACCTTCTTCACGGGAGGTCTACTCTAGCGTTCCCGTGGTAGCAACTGGTCTGGGTGGGCAATCACTCTGGTAGGTATCCCTGCATCTTTCGCATTTGGCGTTCGGTGACTGGATCACGGGACCGGGACACGAGGGGTTTCATTCGGGGGCGGTTGAGTAATCGTCTTGTTTCGCTGTAGCGTTGTTGACAGCTGATGGATGCATAGCATCTACAATGCAACCTAGCATTGCGTCTCGGCGAATTACAAACCAAATGCCATACTCATTTCGAGAGGGTGTATGCGTCCAAGTCACTCACTGGAATCTCGAGTGACATGTTGTGTTTGTGCGTGCAGAGAGAGATTGGTCTCACCCGAGTTAGCAGTATCAACCACGTTCGTGCCGTATCCCACTCGCGTCCCACTCGCGACATTGTGTTCTGATCTCTCTCCCACCCCCGGTACAACGAGAACCGGCAAGGCGTGAATACGTGGCGTCGTTTGCTCCTGGCCGCAGGAGACAGGAGGGTTCCTACAACCTTTTAATTTTAAGCAGCAATCTCTGACTTAATCACAAGCGCCGGGCTCTCCCTCATCGGGCAATTGTTACGTCACCGCCATTAAACAAACTAAACGGTATGCATGTATGTACGCATGAATTCCCATTCTTGCCAACTCCGACGATACTACACTGTACATACTAGGACCGTAGGCGCCCATCTGGGCAGCAGGAGCAGTGTACTAGCGGAGAATACTGAGAGAGAGAGTTGCTCACCAGGTATGAGCGCGGCACCGGGTTATCTGCACCGCAGACACTGGCACGGCTTACCTGCCTGTCGAGGCGTCCGTACGTGTGAATCAGGATTGAGGTCCAATTGGGTGCGAGTTCGTCCTGGCCTGACGAACATCGACGCTAAACCTTAGATCCTGAAGTTGTGCCCATAAACTGAAACGAGGACGGCAAAGGTAAGCTGATTGAAGGGACCAGACTCCTAGCAAGGCTCTCCTAGGGGACGAGGATGGGCGTGGGGCCCATCCGAACAACGAACAAGAATGATCCCTCCCAAGTGAGAGCCAGCGCCAACGAACACCTTCATTTCCGGGAGATAAGCAAGCGGAGATCAGGAAGCGCCTGGTGGCATGGCAAAACATTTCTTGGCGGGAAAATCGGGGGAGCGAGCGAAAACAGACGATGACGGTAGTCTCTTTCCGAGTGGTGAAAAGTTCAAGCGTGCGAGATGCAAGAGATATTACTGTAACTTGGATCACCGAATGAGAGTATGATGTAAGCGCCGTTCCGGATGGCGGGAGAATTTTCGGCAGCGAAGCGCGGGTGACTGTCCGTTGTCTGGGACCCACTTGAGCCGCACGGAATGGTGAGCAGCCCGAGTAATGGGAGCGGTTGTAGATGTCGGTCAGCAGTAGGATCAGCAAGAATCGGTGTGGTCAGCATCATGAGACTGGGCGTCACGGTAATAAGAGTAGACGCTAGGCTGCCTCAGCTTGAGCCTGAGGCCTGAGCTTTCAGCTCCTGGGGCGAATGTCAGTCATCATGGCCCCCGTTCTCTCAACCTTCGCCCTCATCAGTTCGAGGTTCGTCGCCGAGCCGACGAGACAATGTCGATGTCCCGTGATGACGTCTTGGATGCATGGTGCTGCGGTCCAAGTAAGAAAAGACCCTTCGGGTATACTGCTTCACCGCTCCTTCATCTGCGGCGGGGCATCTCTCGCCCGCCCCAGGGGGTTACTGTAGCAATAATGGAAGTAATAGTAGGGGCAGTGGACCCATACTACTACAAGTGTCCCCGCACCGCACCGCCAACAGCCGCCCAGGCGCTCGGCCGGAACGTCCGACGGCGGTGTGTAATAACACGGGGGATGAGTCAAAATTGGCTCAGACGCAACCTGCGCGAGAACCAGATTGTGGGAAAGCCATTCCGAGTCTTCGATTGACGGGGGAGGGGGTATATACGGTGTTCTACAAGATTGACGACTTAGTAGCGCGAGCCCTACGAGTTCGGACGATGCGATAAAACAAAATACGATATGAAAACCGGGGCGCGGCCCAACACTTATGCCGGGTACTTTATGAGGGATCATATCAAGCCTGAGCCCGATGCGAAGAGACGGAGAGAGCGTGGGCACTGGATGCTGAGCGAGTGACGATTGGGGGTTACCCCCTCAAGGACTTCATCGTGCCTTCTATTCGCCACTCCCCAACTGAAGAGATACAGTATGAGACGAGGATGCGTGTGGGCGAGACAAGAAGAGTGACCGGAGACGAACAGGAGCACAAGCGACGAGGATGGTGACTGGCCGTGATGACGCACTGAACGATTCGGAGCTATCAGTACTGCGCCGCTTCTTCGATTGTCTCACTCAGGCTGGTTCCCGAGATCCGGGTCCCTCCGACCTCCGACTACGAAACAATGAAATCGCCACGAAATGAGGCTAGGTTGGTTCTATTGTGAACCCTTCTGGAGAGAGGCATTTTACTGTAAGCAGAAGCAGGGAACCTCTTTACAAATTACAAAAACTTTGAAACACTGTCAGTGGATGCAGACAGGCGCCCACGTCACATGTACTGTACCAGTTCCGTGGCGTAGCGCCCAGACAGCGGACGGGGCTAGCAGCGGACTAGCCTCTATTGTATTGTCTATCCGACTTTGGGTGAGGCCGGTGGCAGCCCCTCGACAGCATGAAACCCCACTCAAACAGCCTCCCCGCGCAGGAAAAGGATGCTGATCTATATCGTTATACATAATACATGCATTCTCACGTACGAAGGTAGGAAAAGAAGCGAGGGGAAGGAAGGGGTATAGGCGGTCCAATTGATTTACTTCGTGCGCTTGTAAATCTTCTCCAAG
>QLOS01005805.1:1490-16596 GCA_003313725.1 Russula sp. MG48
TAACAACACACCAGTGCCCCCGCACACACCAGTGCCACCCCCACCGGGCCCCGCCCCCACCCAGGGCCAACAACTGAGGATTAAAATCAGGAGAGCACACGTTAACATTGCCACCCTTAATATGAATGGCTACACTGCCCCATCGAATTCCCTGAGTGGCATTGGAAAGTGGTCCACCGTAGTCCGCACCATGAACAGACTCAAAATAGCAATCCTCGCCATCCAAGAAACCCATCTAGATGACTCCCGCCTGAACGACGTCCTATCTATCTTCGGGCACAAAGTACAAATCATTAACTCACAAGATCTGAACTCCCCCTGCGCGACTGCCGGAGTGGCATTCATAATCAATAAGAAACTCATTAGACCAGATAAGATAATTGTCCACAAGATCCTCGAGGGACGCGCGCTAGGCGTGACAGTTAAATGGCATGACACGAGTGAAGAGAAAACCACCCTTCTGAACGTCTACGCGCCGAACAATAAGTCTGAGCACAAAAGATTCTGGGAGAGTATCGAAACCAGATGAAACCTACGACGAATGCGTCGCCCCGACTTCATGCTCGGGGACTTTAATGTCACTGAGGAAAACATCGACCAATGCCCCGCACACCCAGATGACCCCCACGCGATATCGGCCCTGAGAGAAACCCGCCACAACTGGGGGCTACAGGACACGTGGCGCCACGCGTTCCCGACCGAAAGATGCTTTACATACCGAGCCAACGCCAACGGCCAACAAATACAATCGCGCCTAGACCGAATCTACACCACTAGAGATGCATCGCAACTCGCCTTCAGCTGGAAGACATGTCCCACCCCGACCCCCACAGACCACTGGCTAGTGATGGTCAAATACGCCCCCAAAACTGCACCCTACACAGGCCCGGGCAGATGGACATGGCCCATCACCTCCCTTCAGAACGATAAGCTCATGACGAAAATCACTACCAGAGGCATCCAGCTCCAAGACGACCTGGATAAAATCAGACGTGAGGGAACCGACCGTACCGCCTCCAACCCGCAACTCCTCTGGCATGAGTTTAAGAATGACATCCGAAAGACTGCAAAACTCTCCACTAAGGAATCATATCATAAAATCAACTCGCGCGTCAACGCGCTCACAAAAGACCTTAAGGAAATCGCAGCACACCCAGACCTAGACACAAACGATGACCTTAGATCGAAAGAAGCCTGGCTTGCCGCCGAAAAGACGCACCTTGAAAATATCATCATGCGCTCACAGAAGGAAATCCTCCATGCAAAACTTGCCAACCATGGCGAGAAACTCGGCGGCATCTGGTCTGCCATCAGCAAAGACAACAAACCGCGCGACCTCATAAGACAACTGAAGATCCCTGGCTCGAACCCTCCACGATTCGAGAGAAACACAACAAGAATGGCAAAACTAGCATGCGATTACCACGAAGCCCTACAACAAGACGGTCTACCTAACAACGAAAACCACGAGGAGTACGAACATGCCCTCAACATAATCCTCGACGAAATCCCAGAAAACCAGCACCTAGAGGAACCCACCCTCACGACTCTGAACTGGAAAATAACCCAAGCCCAGGTCGAAGAGGCCCTCCGCTTGTCCAAAAACGGTTCCGCAACAGGCATGGACGGATGCCCCTACGAACTATGGAAAACCCTGCACTCACGCCACAACATTGCCCACCAGCTTAATAAGACTAGCTTCAATATAACTAAAGTACTCACCGAGGTCTTCAATGACATCCAAATGCATGGCGTCGACCCCAACACAACCTTCGCGCTAGGGTGGATGTGCCCAATCTATAAAAAGAAAGACCCGACCGAAATAAGTAACTACCGACCCATAACGCTAATGAACACCGACTATAAGATCCTTACCAAAACACTGGCTCTCCAACTAACAGAACCTATCCACACCCTCGTCCACGAGGACCAGGCCGGGTTTATCACCCGAAGATCAATCTTCAACCACATAAGACTTGCACGCTCGATCATCAACTATGCCGAAGTAATGGAAGAGAACGGTGTGATTATCGCCCTCAACCAGGAGAAGGCGTATGATAAGATACGCCATGACTACCTGTGGAAAACGCTCGAAGCCTTTAGCATCCCCCAACCGTTCATTAAAACAGTAAAATCACTCTACCAACACGCCCACACCCAAGTGGCGATAAATGGAGTCTTTAGCGAACCCTTCCATATCACACGAGGAGTAAGACAAGGGGACCCCCTATCCTGCCCCCTCT
The DNA here is from genome assembly GCA_003313725.1 of Russula sp. MG48. Taxonomy (NCBI): domain Eukaryota; kingdom Fungi; phylum Basidiomycota; class Agaricomycetes; order Russulales; family Russulaceae; genus Russula; species Russula sp. MG48. The sequence continues at coordinate 3,734 of QLOS01005805.1, forward strand.
TCGACCTAGTGATTGAGCCCCTTGCATGCATGATACAAAACAACGCTGACCTCCAAGGGATCCCCATCCCTGGCCTAGATCACAACATCCTTGTAACCATGTTCGCAGATGACACCACCCTGTTCCTCAACGAGCACGACAGATTTGATGACGTCCAAAGAACCCTGGACAACTGGTGCAAAACATCAGGAGCGAAGTTCAACATCGAAAAAACCGAAATCATACCCATAGGCTCCGAAGAACACAGGTCCACAATCATAGCAACCCAGGAGATCAACCCCTTAGACCAAAACCCGCTCAACGAGCAGATACGCATTGCAAAGGACGGCGACGCCACACACTCCCTCGGAGCCTGGATAGGAAACCACGTCAACGACCTGACACCCTGGGAACCAATCCTAGATAACATCCAAAAAGCACTAGCTAGATGGTGCACCACCCGGCCAACACTCCAAGGAAGGAGGCTGATCATACAAGCTGTTATCGGGGGTCACACACAATTCCTAGCGAAAGCACAAGGAATGCCCACCACTATCGAGAACGCCTTAACTAAGATCGCACAAGAATTCCTCTGGGAGGACGACTCCTCCCCCAGAATCGCCCTAGAAACCCTATACCGGCCTGTAGAGGAAGGCGGCCTCAACCTTCTTGACATTAAGTCCAGAAATGAAGCCATTGACATTACCTGGCTGAAAGCATACCTGAACCTCTCCCCATCGCGCCTAGCATGGGCCTATGTCACCGACATCATACTCAATGCCACTGCCCCTCCCAGAACCTCACCCCTAGCGCGATCCAACGCCTTCCTCCAATCCTGGGACCCCCCAACCAGAGGCCAATGCCACGCGCTTCTAAACAACGACATTGTCAGAATGATGCACGTCGCAAAGAAATACCACGCAAACCTCGCACCCATACGCCTGTCCCCCCACCTACGCTCCCAACTCCCCGCGTGGTACCACCTATACTCAGAAACACGCCCCCTAACCACAGCCACCGCCAAATGCCTCCTCAGGAAACACGCAATCTCCACTGTAGCAAACCTCGTCACAACGTCAGCCCACCTCCGCGACCAAAGACGACTCTTACCCCACGTTCCCGACTACCAATGCCCATGCACAGACTGCTCCCACGACTGCGCCAAAGGCTGTAGGAACCCCCACGCCTGCACAACAGAAGCCATGGCCCGTGTCCACCTAATCACACCAAAATTTAATCCTCTTGAGATCGAAAATAACCACAACAACCTATCCCTAACACCCACCAGAAAAGCCAGGAACCGCGAAGCATGGAGGTCCGGAGATGAAATCCGTTTTGACCCCTCAATCACCTGTAAAAACACCCTCGCCGAATGCTTCAGAGTATTCACAGACCCCGATAAGATCTCAACCATACCCGCATGCTGGCCCTACACGCAAGGAATAAACCTCCGCCACCGAGGAATCACCGTCTACACAGACTGTCACGGCTTCGAGGGGCCGTGGCTCAAAGCGAGCCCGTTTCGAAAGTCACGTGACTTGCGCGCGTTGACACGAAGTCCTCGATATGTGTGTGTGACTTGCAACTGTTGTAGCACAGTTGGCTAAGCTTCGAAGTGGCTAATTGAGCCGAAGTAAGGGTGAGAATAGAAGGGAAAAGTCACACAGCAAAGTGGGAGATCAGACAACTCGAATTGCAGACGAAGTTGAGACTGAGGGTCTCAACTTCATAACTAAGACTATTTATACACTCTGGTTGCCTCACTCGGCTGACCAGTCTCAATTGTATCCAGAACGAAAGGGGTAATATGTACAGTAATACCCTTTCCTCTTTGACCAAAGAGGAACTCTGTACAGTAATACCCTTACCAGACTCGGAACGCGTACAGTAAGCAAATCAGGCGCAGGTCACATGATCAGGCGTAGCAGTCACGGAATCAGAGACGAAACACGGAGATACAGTACATTGGTCCGCTAATCGTAACATCACCCCCTCTCCTAGGCGGGTGTGCCATCACTCGCCAGTCCAGTCCATAAAAGTACAGTTTTGTATCGTAAGATTCATAGAAGTCTTCACAGTGGGTCAAGAAATGAATCCCAGTCGAGGGCCTCACCATAGATCTCCTTCGCTTGCTCGAGGTCCACCACCGATCCCTCCTCTTCGTAGCCGAAGTCGAGGTTCTTGGCGATCCCTGAGGTGGGGCAGGCAGGACCGATGTTCTTGTGTCCTACATGTACACCGCAGCGATCTGGTTGACATTTCATGTGTGGGGTGGTGCAGTCGAAGGTCCAGTGGCCTTGCTGATTGCAAAATCCACAAAGCCTCCAGGTGGGGCAATTTTCGTATTTATGGTCAGCACTGTCCATCCGGCATTTACCACAATAAAAGGTAGTCATTTTATGATTCTTACTACCCTTCTTCCTCCCCCTGCGTGCACGTGATCGCACTCCTGCTACTCCAGCCACGTGCCTCAATTCAGCTCGCACTGTCGTAGTACGACTGCTCCCTCGCTGTGCCTGAGTGTCGACGTCGCCGGAACATGTGCTGTCGCGATGTTTGTGACAAATCTGTGATTGTTGACCAACAGCACCACCTGCAAGAGGGATGGTGCTGTTGCTGCTGCTGTGGTCGTCGGCGTGTTGTGTGGGTTCGCAAGGCGTTGGGGTTGAATCATAGATCGTCCACCCCAGGTTGAGGAGGGCGGCGACGGGACTGAGGGGGCCGAGGGTGCTGAGGAGGTCAGGGATGAGAGTTGAGCTAGGGTCCGCTCCAGGCGACGGAAGCGCGTAGGGCCCCGCAACCGCTGGGAGGTCGAATGCCCGGGAGAAGGCATGGGCGAGGATCCTCACTCCCTGGTCGTCGGCATCGGCTGCGTTGGTGAATGTGCATGCGGTCCTGTCATCGTCGGTGGAGCCGAAGCTCGACGCGTGGCTGTTGAGCGGCGGGAGCGAGCCGTCGTCGTTGACAGCATCGCCCGTCCCGGAGGTACGGGTCCACTGGTCATACGTGGGGTAGAGCGCCGGGCTCCACGGTGCCCCGAAGGTGAGGATGTCGTCAGGGTATTGGAGGTGGCCAAGGTAGTCGTCGTCGAGGAGGGGCGCGGTGAGTCTGGGGAGGCCTGGTGTGCTGGACGTCGGTAGGCCATCAGTCATAGTACAGGCGCGGATACGAAGTGGAGAAGTGTTAGGTGTAGAAGAGCGGGTGTTTGTCATTCGTCTTCTTACTTCGCTTTTATGTTTGAGTGCCCGCACGGCCGTGGGTTTACGTCTGTAGTAGTCAGCAATGAGGTCGGGCGCATGCACATCCTCAGCTGGTTCCCAGCTATTGTGTGCTTTCGAATAGCCTTTCCAAGATAACAAGTATTGCAACTTCTTCCAGCGGCCTACGCGTCTCGAGTTTTCGACGCGATCAACTTCGTACTCCTCTGCGCCCTCGATCAGTTCTGGCGCTGGTTGTGGGAAAATTTCCCCATGTTCTAACATTTCTCGGTAAGGTGTGAGGAGGGATGCATGGAAGACGTTGTGAATTTTCCAGTGTGGAGGGAGTGTGAGTCAATACACTACAGGTGATATGACGTCAGTGATTTTGAACTGTTACCCTTTTCTCCCTCGCGCCTCTGCTTTCTTCTCACTCCTTATCTACGTTGACCCCTTGATGCCTCGAACCCGCAACTCCAGTACGATACGGATTCACGTGACTTGATAGGGAGGTCGCTCCCGCACCGGTTAGCTCTATAAAGTAGCCTAGACTGTGATTGCCTCCCTAGGCTTGTTCTCTTGTACCAATACTGAGCTACGCTCTGGCCCTTGGTGGCTATCCGTATTCCCTTCTCATCTTGTGAACCCTCAGATCCTCAGGCCGATTGCCTGACTTTGACTCCTCTGCATTGAACCCTTGCCTCAGGGTTGTGCGCATAAGGGGACCGCCACTGCCCGCATCCTTAACCTCGAGGGACTAGTGGCGTCTGAGCCAGCTTTGTAGACTCAGCGAAACAGACCGACATCGATACGCTCAGAGCTCGAGTGTAACATTAGAACAAGCCTCTCGACACCATGAACGACAGACGCTATACAGCGATCACAAGAAACCACCCCACATCGACACACCACGATACTGATTGCCGGATCGCGCGAGATCCGCTCGACCAAGAGTCACGTGACTACCATCGATCGAAAGATACACATCACCCCGATCCAGATCTAGGAGCCCTTATCGATCGCTCCACGATAACGACCAGTAGACCAGAAATGGCGACGGCAGTATTGCCAACCATAAACGACAGCATGCACACGCCTCAGGCGCAGATAGCGATATTCCCACCAGGATACGGGCCTCCCGCGCCCAATCCACCAAACGCACCCCCAAACGCGCCACAGGCCCTACAGTTAGCGCCTTATGAGTGGCGCCTAGAAGGACTAGAACCCGCGATCTTCACAGGCGATCGCACGACCACAGACACCTTCATTCACGAACTAAAGCTCTACCAGTTCCTGAATTCCGAACACCCAATTATGACAAACGAAGCAACGCGAATCGCACATGCCCTGACATACCTCGAGGGCAAAGCAGTGAACGAGTGGAAGCGAGCCCAGGAGGAGTGGCTCCTTCAAACATTCGTCCCAAGATGGGACGACTTCGAAACCCAATTCACCCAAGACTGGTTCGATGTCAACGAACCCTATCGCGCTCAAGCGCAACTCGACAACCTCACCATGAACAACGACGACATCGACAACTATATCACCCAGTTTGCCACCCTAGCGCGCAAAGCACTGTACTGCGAAGATGATCCAGCGGTACTGGAAAAGTTCAAGCGTGGACTCCACTTACGACTCCTTGAAAATTGCACAAATTACGATCAACCACAGAACTGGACGGACTGGAAGTCCTCCAGCCGACGCCGACAAGCCATCCTCACGGCAATGAGACCTCACAGACAAGCATTATGGAAGACGAAATGCACTGCCACCTCGACAGCAACACCAAAGATCCAACTGACTGCTCGAGCCCCGTCACCACCCCTCGAGACACCGCCACTCACGCGCTCCAGCACGCCAGAACCCAACAACGACCTAGAGCCGATGAAAATCACTCGCTTCAAAGTGAGCCAACGACGATCAGCCACGAACCTTCAACGCGTGAAGGACAGAGAACCCCGAAGAAGGTTGTTTACGAAACGACCCAAGCAGTACCAGCAACAACCAAAACCGCCGAAGAACGAGACCCCATCAACGGCAGCGCAGACTCCCGAGAGGGCAAAGCCCCCAACTCAACACCAACTGCTCGAGCATCTCCGGAAGCTCAGCACTGACGAACGCCACGAACTGGCATCGCACTGGATCCGCACCCACAGCGCAAACCCCAGCCTAAAGCAGACGGCGCTGGCCCGGGCCATGTTCAGCCAAGATGTATTCCTACCACGCGTCAACTCGATTCGGATCTCCACGACTTACCAAACCGCGACCAAAGAAATGCCGCTCCACACATTTCTCGACACTGGAGCCACAGAGTGTTTCATAAGTCAAGAATTCATCGACGACCAGAAGCTAGGGGTCCGAACGCTCACCACGCCACGACGACTGAAGAACGCAGACGGGTCCGCCAATAAAGGCGGAGACATCACACACTACACGGACCTAGAAGTCACTACAGGAGATGAAGTCCATGTCCTGCGATTCTTTGTCGCAGATATGGATGGCGACAACATAGTATTGGGATACCCCTGGTTCGCAGCAGTGAATCCACACCCAGACTGGAAAGCAGCTACATTCGACACCCCCATGATGATCCGCACCATTGGAGCGGCAGTGAAACGCCAAGGGAAATCGGCAAAAGTAGCGGGTATGACCTTCGCACGTATCACGGCAGAGGAACCCCTACTTGAAGAAGGCGATGAACTCTTCGTACGCCTCGCCAAGACCACCGTAGCCCAACAACTAGCAGAGCAGGCGACTGACAAAACGATACGTGCCTGGGATGAGATCGTCCCGCCACAGTACCATGCGCACGCTTGCATTTTCAGCGAAGAAGCAGCACAACGATTCCCCGACACACGACCCTGGGACCACACCATAGACCTCAAACCAGACGCTCCGGGAACACTAGACTGTAAAGTCTACCCCCTCACGCCCAAAGAAGACATTGCACTCCAGGATTTTATCGACGAAAACCTCAAGAAGGGATACATACGGGCCTTGAAATCACCCTATGCATTCCCCTTCTTCTTCATCAAGAAGAAGAACGGCGACCTCAGACCAGTACAGGACTATCGCAAACTGAATATATGGACCATACGTGACACCACACCTCTACCCCTCATCCAGGAACTCATGGATCGACTCACAAGAGTGAATGGACAACCGGCAGCACTCTTCACAAAGTTAGACATCCGCTGGGGCTACAATAACATTAGGATTCACGACGGAGACCAGTGGAAGGCAGCATTCAAGACCAATCGGGGACTTTTTGAACCCATGGTCATGTTCTTCGGACTCACTAATGCACCAGCCACCTTCCAATCCATGATGAACCAATTATTCCGTGAACTCATCAATGAAGGATACGTCACAGTCTACATGGATGACATCCTGATCCACACCCCTCGCAACGTCGCCCTCCACTGCCACGTCGTAGACGATGTCCTGTCCGTCCTGGCACGAAACGACCTGTTTCTGAAACCACAGAAATGCCAGTTCGAAGCAGACTCCGTCGAATACCTAGGAGTCATCGTCTCGGAAAACTCCATTGCCATGGACCCAGTCAAGGTCGCAGGCGTCAAAGCCTGGAAAGTCCCCACGACACTGAAGGAGGTTCGGGCATTGCTCGGCTTCCTGAATTTCTATCGCATGTACATCAGAGGGTTCAGCACCCTCGCGGCACCTCTCAACGCGCTAGTAGCACACTGCGCCAGAGGAGGGAAGTTCCATTGGGAAGAGACGCATCAACGGGCCTTCGAGGCCCTTGTGGAAGCTGTCACCACCGCGCCGGTCCTTCAGCAACCCCAATTTGATAAACCCTTCATCGTAGACACAGACGCGTCTGCGTACGCCATTGGCGTGGTCCTCCAGCAGAGAGACGATAAACAGAAATTACGACCCGTCGCATTCCTATCAGCGACCCTCGATGCAACGCAAAGGAACTGGGACATCTACGACAAGGAGCTCTATGCCGTTGTCCGAGCCCTAGAATATTGGAGGCCCTATCTGGCCGGCTCACACCACCAGACACTCATCCACACCGACCACCACAATCTCACCTACTTCAGGAAGTCACAAAACCTGAACCGACGCCAAGCTAGATGGCACCAAGAACTCACGGACTACGATTTCAAACTGGTCCACGTCCCTGGCAAACGACACATCCCGGCCGATTTCCTCTCACGACCCTTTGGTGAAAACCAAGGGGAAGAAGACAACAAGGGAGTGGTTATGCTCCCCGACTCCCGGTTCGCAAAGTTGTCATTCCCAGAGAACATCGAAGCACGACGCGAGGTACTACGCCTCCACCACGATCACCCCCTGGCGGGCCACCCAGGAATTGCCAACACTCAACACTTACTTGAGCAGCAGTACGAAGGAGAAGACATGAAGGAGTTTGCCGCGGAATACGTGCGCGGCTGTGCCTCGTGCCAAGAAAACAAACCACGAACACACCACCGACGTGCACCCCTGCAATCACTGCCAGTAGAACCCCAGCTAGGTCCCTTCCAAACCATAGCCATGGATCTCATCACCGACCTCCCTGAATCCCACGGCTTTAATGCCGTACTCACGATTATCGATCAGGGCTGTTCAAAAGCAGCCAAATTCCTACCCTGCACTACCAACATCACCGGGGAAGGAGTGGCAGCGCTGTACCTGCGTCATCTCATCCCATGGTTCGGAATCCCCAGGAAAATCATCAGCGACCGTGACCCCAGATTCGTGTCACAATTTACCACAGAACTGTGCCGCCTCCTTCACATACAACAAAACGTGTCCACCGCATTTCACCCCCGAACCGATGGTGCTAGCGAACATGCCAACCAATGGCTGGAGCAATACCTCCGCCTATGGACCTCCAATGACCAAACAGCGTGGGCCCCCTATCTTCCGCTAGCTGAATATGTCCACAATTCGTGGCCACACGACCGCTCAGGACAAACACCCCACCAGCTCCTCTTCGGCACCAAACCCTTCATCCCGATGTCCACTGAAGAAGCTTGGGTGCCAGAAGTCACTGAGCGCCTTCAGAAGATCCGGGAAGCACGGGAAGCGGCGGCTAGGGCATTCCAGACCGCGACGGACTGCACAATCCCAGTAGAATTTGAAGAAGGAGACCAAGTATGGCTGGAAGGGCGCAACCTCAAACTGCACTACCCCACGATGAAGCTAGCGCCCAGACGATACAGACCATTCCCCATCACACAGAAGCTGTCACCGGTCACCTACCGGCTTCGCCTTCCCACATCAATGAGGATCCACCCCACATTCCACGTGGATCTCCTCACACGATACGTCAAAACAGCCGCCCATGGACATAATTACGCCTGACCAGATCCAGAGGTAATTGAGGGGGAGCCCGAATGGGAAGTTGAATTGATCCGCAAGGCAGACCTTTACGGCCGACGACAGGAACTCCGTTTCCTCGTGCATTGGAAGGGCTTCCCTGCATCTGAAGATTCATGGGTCTCGGCCCTAGACCTTCACGCACCTGACCTTATCGAAGACTTCTATCAACGCAACCCTGACGCACCACGAGCCACGCCACAAGCGCTGAGGCGTCGCTTCCCTAGAGAAGGGGGTAATTCCTCCACGCCCACTCCCACGACACCATCGATAACGGCAGAAACACCAAGATCGTTAGCCCCACAGCCGAACACGAGACCAACAGCGACAACTACAAGAACCGGCAGAACGACACGACTCCCAGCAAGATACGCACTCTTCAAACTACTCCCCAGATTCCGACACACCATCCCTACACAATCGACCATCCCCTTTGATACCAGCTGAATGAACCACAATATACGATACACACGAACATTCCCCCTGAAAGAAGAATATCCAAGACCCCCTAGTCTCCGCACCTTCCATATCCTCGCCTCACCAAAAGCCATCCCCTTTATACCTGGAGTAGAGAGTCACGAAACCCGACAGGAACAGCATGCATGAATCCACAGTTATTTCTGCAAAACCGACTGGTGCCCATACCATCGCTAAATGCCCCCATTCCCATTTGAACCATATTCACCCACCGAAAAGAAACGCCTCCAATATCACTCCTACTATGCCACTGTTGCACCTCCCGGATTGCCACACCTGGAACCCCCTTCTTCCACTCCCACCAATCACATACCCGAACTTCTACCTAGTATTCCCTGTAAACGCCCGTGAACGCCAACCTGTGAGCCATCTGGCTCCAGTCTCAACCGAATTGAACCGCATCCGAATCGACCTCGCACGAATCTTCCAGAGGCTTCATCTAGCTATAGTTACCCATCGTCTGCGATGCAGACAGACATGCCGACCGAACGTTACCCCGGAACACACACGACTGACGATCTATTGGACCAGCTGGAAGCTGAACTGGCTCAGCTTGGGACAGATCATGAAGAACCTCGAACAGACACAGCAACCACCCACGCCAATGAGACGCACCACGCAACCACCAGCGTTGTCACCTCTGGATTCACTGACACCATCCGAGCCTCCATCCCCATCTCTGCAGTACCCATACTCGCCTTGAGAACACCACGACCACGATTCGCACGACAAGCATTCAGAGATGCCCTTGATCGGATGCACGACCAGGCCCTCACCTACCAGGTAGCTTGGAGCCCAGAGGAAGTACAGACTTTGCGCGACGCTAACCAAGAAGCGCACTCCATCGCCATCACTCTATCCACCATCCACCAGATTGCCTGTGATGAGACGTGTCACAGTACCCCCAACCATGACCACCGAATTCTCGAACGCCTGAAGCAATTCGGCAAAATCAGCGATAACATCCTACACGCCATTGACACTGGCAGAATCACCCTGTCCGATGAATCCCGCGCCGTCCTCAACTACACCCGATTTGGTTCCTTGTTCTGAATTACGATACCGACTGCTGTGACTCGCCCCGATACGATACGATTCGAACTCCGACCTTGTACGATACAAACAAGAGTGCACTGACCCCCGTCCCTAGAACAGACACCCCCATGTCCTCCTCTGAACACTCTTCACCACCGATCCCAACTCACTCCCTCACTCGACCCCTATTGGAACCGACCATACACCACCCCACGTTTAATCGGCCGACGCGACATCCCATCGTATCACAATACCCCCAACGACGATGCTCACGCACCACGAACGATCGAAAGAATGACCTTGAGCGTCGCGTGCGGAAATTAACCCAGGCAATGGACGAAGCCGGCAGGAGAGCAGTCTTAGCTCGCCAACAATGGGACCAGAAGTTCCAGCATCACCTAGATGGGACGGACATATTTATCAGCATCCCTGAGGAGGACGTGAAGATGACAGATGCCTGGTGAAGCTGGGGCGTCTTCAGACTCAGAAGGGGGGCAGTGTTACCCTTTTCTCCCTCGCGCCTCTGCTTTCTTCTCACTCCTTATCTACGTTGACCCCTTGATGCCTCGAACCCGCAACTCCAGTATGATACGGATTCACGTGACTTGATAGGGAGGTCGCTCCCGCACCGGTTAGCTCTATAAAGTAGCCTAGACTGTGATTGCCTCCCTAGGCTTGTTCTCTTGTACCAATACCAAGCTACGCTCTGGCCCTTGGTGGCTATCCGTATTCCCTTCTCATCTTGTGAACCCTCAGATCCTCAGGCCGATTGCCTGACTTTGACTCCTCTGCATTGAACCCTTGCCTCAGGGTTGTGCGCATAAGGGGACCGCCACTGCCCGCGTCCTTAACCTCGAGGGACTAGCGGCGTCTGAGCCAGCTTTGTAGACTCAGCGAAACAGACCGACATCGATACGCTCAGAGCTCAAGTGTAACATGAACGGTCCATACCGTTTGGGCACGAGCTTTGCGATTGGATGCGAGAGGCATAAGTTGCTTCCCTCGAGCCACACTTCATCGCCTACCCTGTGCCCTTGGAAGTGGCATTGTCCTTTGCGTCGTTCTGATCGTTGGACGAGTAAACGTTGTGCATTTTTAATAGCGGTTGTTGCGCGCACGCGCGCACGCTCGAGCCACTCTTTTCATTCATGAATTGTGGGTATTTTCGTCTGGTGGTTGGTGGTGTGCAATGTCAGCGTGTGGCCAATGAGGAGCTCGTATGGTGTTGCTCCGGTGGTTTCATTCGTCCAAGTGTTGTGGACGAACTGGGCGAGGGGTAACAGTTGCGCCCAATTGTTTTGTTCTGCGTTACCGTAGATTCGGAGGTATTGCTCCACTCATTGGTTTGCGCGCTCCGATTGTCCATCCGTTTGAGGGTGGAATGCAGTACTAATGTTTTGTGAAACTCCTAGAAGCATACAAAGTTCCTTCATGATTGCGGCCGTGAATCGTGGATCTCGATCCGAGATGATGCGTCGCGGCGTGCCATAAAATGGGAAGACGCGTTCAGCGTAAAGTTGGGCCACTCCCAGTGCGTCGATGGTTTTCTTACAGGGGAGGAAGACGGCCGCTTTCGAGCACCCGTGGTCCACGATCGTGAGGACTGCATCATATCCTTGTGAAACTGGCAGGTCGGTTATCAGATCCCAACTGATAGTGTGGAATGGGATTGCGTTTTGTTCTACGCCGATCGGCATGATGGGTGGACACGGTCGCACGGTATTGGGCTTTGTGGACTGGCAAACCGCGCATCCCTTGATGTATGCGGCAGTAAAGGTCTTTATGGTGGGCCACCAGAAATCGCGGGCGATCGCTCGTAGTGTGTTTGCGATCCCCAGGTGTCCTGCTGCGTCGTGGTCGTGGTACATCTGCAAGATTTGCCTTTGCAATTCCTTTCGTTCTGGCACGACAAGGCGTGCTTGGTAGTACCATTGTTCACGCGCTTTGTCAAGGACGTATTGTTCTTCCAGTTTCTTCATTTTCTCCTCTTCTTCTTTTTGTGCTGCGCAAATCTCTCGTTCGAGATCGATGATCTCGGTTGCGCGAGCAAATAAGTGGTCTGGAAGGACCGTGATGTCAGTGTTGTCGTCTGCACCAGTGTCGTAGTCGGGTCGCCTCGAAAGATGATCAGCGTGGTTATTTTTCCCCGGTTTGTGTACCAGTACGAAGTTGTAGTCGGCCAGGTCGCCTAGGTATCGTGCCACACGCCTGTTGATGCGTTGCGGGTGGCGGTAATACTGTAAATTAGCGTGGTCAGTGTAGACGGTGATGGGGTGTTGTGAGGAAAGTAGGATGTGCCTCCATCCTCGTAGCCCGCGGACCACGGCCAGAAGTTCTCAGTCATGGATATCGTAGTTCCATTCCGCGGGTGTGAACGAGTGTGATAGGTTGCCTACTGGGCGTAGGTGTCCCCGGTCATCTTTCTGTGCTAGGATCGCCCCGGTCGCAAATTGGGATGCGTCAACTTCAAGGAAGAATGGGCGATCATAGTCTGGTCGTTGTAGTACTGGGTTGTTTGTCACTGCAAGGATGAGTCTTTCCATTGCCTCTGTGCACTCATCTGTCCACTCAAATGGTGTATCTTTTCTGAGTAGTGAATTGATTGGTCGGGTGATGTGTGCGTATCCTGGGATGAATGCGCGATGATACCTGAATACCCCCAGTGTCGAGCGGACTTGCTTCACGGAGCTCAGCCGGCGCGGCCAGGCCGCTAAGCCATCTTGTTTTGTCGGGTCAATCTGGATCGTGCTGTGCTCTACTACAATCCCTAGATAGTTGATTGTCTTTTGTTCGAATTGGCATTTAGAGAGTTTCAGGAATAGGGAT
>QLOS01005814.1:0-11116 GCA_003313725.1 Russula sp. MG48
GCGTCTCGGACTTCTCACAGGGGTCCGTGCGCGCTCCGGCAAGGTCCTAGTGCTTATGCTTACCTTAGGTTATTTTCGCAGGTGGATTGTGTAAGTAACGAGGGTGTCAAGGAGTCGGACGTAAGCACCAGCACATTTATAAAGTAGCTCGCTGAAGCGCAAGGCATCTTGTTTGAATTCCGGAGGAGATCCAGCCTGATCTGAACTGAAGGTGGCTCTCTTTTCCAATTCTACTGGTACTGTGACCTCTTGAAAGCCTTTTACATGGCCGCTCCACAGATCTCGCGCCTGGGTCACATTGTTAAAGATCGGTCGTGGTGCTATTTCTATTTCGAAGATGATGTTATGTAATAATCGGTCACCGGGTAGATTCACATCGAGGTCAAATCTCTGTGTACAAGTTTACGTCAAGTGCCGTAGGGTTGTGGGCCCCTCGAGCAACCCGTGCCGAAGGCACGGACGTACTGTAAACTTGTCATTAATTATCAGTTATATCGCCGGAACCGAAGATGGCAATAACAAATCCACAACCATCAACATCTAAGCGAGGTACGCTCATAAAAAATGACAGATAATCGCTTATAATACGCCTACTAGTTTCGGGCTGTGGTCTCATGGGATCTGCGCAGGTTGCCATATAGTAAATGATGTTGATGTCTCATGGGAACCGCCTGCATCAACGCGCGCGCAAATGACGTTGATCAAGTCACGTGTAAAGCAGCGGCGAAGTGCAAGTTCACCGTATTCGGTCTGTCTCGAATAATTCCGACGGGGGGTGTTTACGCGTATATCTTTTGACCACGCAATGTCAGTAGATGGGCCAATCGACCTCTTTTAACGGTGCCAGTGCGCGTTTATCAGTCCCATCTAGTGATTCCCAACCTATGACGCTGCTGCTTCATGATTGTCGGTCCCGCCACCTCCAACTGAATATTTTTTCTCTGTATGTGCTCTTTTCATTTCTGCGTTTCTATGGCGCGGTCAAAGTATGGCGTGGGGTGCATTCTTCATCGCTCTGATGCCAGTAAACCGGGTTTTCCCAGTGCGTTCGCGGTCGTTGACACATTTCGGGCTTCTTCCAGTCACAGGTCCCTATTTACCACCCAATATGCCCCCATCGCCGCCCATCTCCACCCCGCCGGTTTCTTGTCCGGCGTGAGTACTTGGTTCATATGTGCGATCTCAATCTAGCGCTGACTTTTTTTTCTCTTTCCCCCCTCCTACAAGTCGTGTAGACACTCTTTGACACCTCCCTTCCGTCAGTGTACAGGGTACTTGTGATGTACCCTGCCGCCCTCCTTTCAGCGTGTCCATCAAACACCTACCTGTATGCGCTCATTCTCCCCCGTTCCCCTTGTCTCGTCCAGTTGGTATCAACGTTCCCGAGTGACCGGCTAGCGTTTCATTTATGTACCTTTGGAACAATGTCCGCAACTTACCATATATGTGCGGGCCTTTATGCTGCCCTCAAGTCTTCTCAGGTCCAGTTGATATGGCCACCTTTTGCAGTGTTTTGCCATAGGTAACGTCTTGGTCTTGTCTTCCCTGTGCTATTTGCAAGTCCCTCACGTGCTGTCCCCCGCACGGGGGTAGTCCACTATTCCTCGGTTTCTCTCGCCTGAAGATACACGCGGCGTCCTCGCCGCTGGCAGCGCGCCTGGTGGCATGGATTATTTATACCTGAGGCATGTTACCAAACTATTAACCTCAACACCACTACCTCATGGTTTGCCGACACAACCACTCTTCCGTGTCGGCACACCCCGTGTCGTTCCCCCTCGTCCTCTCCCTCGTCCCTCTCTAGTTTTCTACTCCTAAGCTCAACGCCTTCGCAACGACGTCGTACAGGTGGACAGAACGAGGCCCCCGTCACTAACCATTGACTCCCCCTACGGATTAACTCCTCCTCGCCGTCGCCCACACCTAGAGGGAGCACATTTTCAAGTCTTCTCACGCATCCCGTTTCGACCTTTTCATAGTAGCCGTCGAATCGCCAGATTCCAGATCGGTACGCCTGATACGTCTTACGGTGTCCTTCAATGTGTTGAAATTCATCGCCATGTTTGGCCGGCTCTAATAGGCCTGAGTCCCGGTTCCACTTCACCAAAGACAAAGACTAGCACTATTCCACTCCGCAAACACGGGGTCGCAAGTACCAGGTATCCCGTCGTCCTTGTGTTGGAATGGAGTGAATACTGGTGGGGTGGGAGCGCCATACATATCACGAAGGACCTTCGGAAGAACCTTTGGAAACTTGATGCTGCATGAGGCCGATTTTTGCTTCCTGCAACGTTTTTTTGTGTCCGGCCCAATACCCTTTTGGCGCTACTCATTTTCCGTTTTTTCTCTTGCATTCTCGCTTATGCTCTTTCGTGAAAGAGATTTAGGTCGTGGCTTTCAGGGCCCCTATAGATCACCACTACTCCCCCTCTCCTTGGATGCCTTATCGCCTCAAACTCAGTACGATGTCACGCGGACCCTTTCCTTCCGTTTTCTCTCATCAATGCACCTTTTCCATCAGCCACGCCACCACATTGTCAACGATGGGGTGCAAGTA
This sequence comes from Russula sp. MG48, assembly GCA_003313725.1. Taxonomy (NCBI): domain Eukaryota; kingdom Fungi; phylum Basidiomycota; class Agaricomycetes; order Russulales; family Russulaceae; genus Russula; species Russula sp. MG48. The sequence goes on from QLOS01005814.1 coordinate 2,558, forward strand.
CCGCCATCGATTCATTGCCTTCTGGTTTGATTGTGCGTGTGTGATTCCAACCTCGGGGGATCGGCGTGGTTCTCTCACTTCAAAACCCAGCCCCTCTGCGCGGAGGTCCGCAGTCCCTCATTAACCCCCTTCCTCCAGAGCCCATCATCTACATCGCCGCCAGACAACTGCAGTCACCATGGAGCGTATGATTGATGGCATTCCGGCCAACTTTGAAGTTCATTTTTTGGACTCGGATAACCCCCGCCACGGCTTCCGTATCATGGGCATGGACCCGCTCGTATATTACCAATTCCAAACACCCGTCGGTTTCCTCTCGACGCATACGATAGTACGTGCTGCTAGACAAGCCCGGCCCAGCGTCTTTCCCCCCTTCTCCCTCCTTTAGCGCACAGCTGACAATCGGCCGTGTGGTTGCAACCAGGTGACAGACGCCCGCGGTGCGACTGTCGTAACTTTCAATTGGTTCGGAACAAGCGCTCTGGGAACATTGACCTGGCCGGGGTCCCCTCCCCGTCATGCCCACATGGGCGAACTTGTCATGCCCTTCCAATTGATGCCACAGTAAGCAAAAAAAAAAACGCTCCGCGGGCCCACAGCCGCCCGGACCATCTTACCTTTGTTCACGCGCATTTATTTATTTCCCTTCGTTCCCACAAACAAACAACAATACCAAATACCCAATTCGCGCGCGCTTGGCTCCCTTCTTCCTCCTCCCCCCTCTTCGTTCGGCAGCTCCCGCTCTTTCCTCTGTGAAGGCCCGGACAGGACAGTGCGTCTGTTCTGGTGGCGCCGTCGTCCCCAGGGCGACTATGATGTAAGTTTGGCTTGTCTCCTTGCCGCTTATTTTGTATCTAACGTTGGTTTGTCCGTCATCTTGCAGTTATACGCCGCTCATGACCCCGACACGCTCATCGGGTTGTTTCGCAAGCACCGACCGGAGGAAGTGCTCCCTGTTGGGAAAAACTATGCCACCTTCTATTTCAGTTTCTCACACGGGCCACTCTTACTCCACTCGTTACTCGCGCTGTGTTTGAATCGTTGGCTCGACCTCCAGGATGGGCCTGCGCAATAGATCATCTCTCAAGATCGGCATACACGATCCGACCATCTAATAGAATCACGTGTGTTATCATCCAGTTAGAGATATACGTATATTCTGGATCCATGACACCCGACCTGACCATCTATGTATATGGCTCGATAACAGCTAGATACACGTATAGCGTTAGAACGCCTCAATGTATTACTGTATTATATATAGCCTACCGATCGAAACCCCGAGAAATAAGTAGTGTGCAAAATGAAAGCGGTGACGAGACAAGTAAAAACGTGGCATGGAATAGGGAATGATGGGGCTATGCTGTCCCAAGCGAGTTGAGCATGTGCTCTAGGCGCTCCTCAACGGTCCAATGCGTCGAGTCGGATGGAGACGACGCTCCGTTGTGGGCAGTCGGGAGGATATTGAAAGAGCCAGCCTCAGCCCCTTGTGAGAGGTTGTCGATGAGGCGTCCTATCTGCGTCGACGAGCTGAAGAAAACCTGATCGAGTCGAGAGAGGATTAGCTCAACCCTAATCCATTTGAAGATCCGCCGACATTACCTTGGTCTCGGGGCGCTTCGGCCCCTGGGGGGTCTTCCTGCGTGATAGGAATGAAGCTTGGCTGTCTTTGGATCCTGTCCTTCCGTGTTCCTTGAAAAACACCTGCACGCCTTCGTTGTCACGTAGCGAGTATTCGGACACAAAACTGGCGCGATTCCCATAAAATGACTCCTCGTCATCGTCCCTGAGGCCATTGACGATGGACCTGTATGATGAAGAGTTCGGTATCATTTAATTTAATCACTGCATGTCGGAGATCCAACTAGGACGCACCAGATGGTTTCTCCGTTTGCTAATTCCAGGACTTCGACGGCTGCACCTGGTTCCAAGTTGTGAAGGGCAGCACCTGGATTGGGTCCTGATATGTCAGGTAGCTGTGCGTCAGCAGTGACAGATATGGCAGGCTTCACGTCGCCGGTGTACATTTCATACCTAAAGGGAAAAGAAAAATTTAGAAAGGTCAATATGGATATGACAGCCTGAGAGACTTGCAAAGAATCATAGGCGGAGTTGGACTTTTCCAAAGGAATGACAGGGGCAGATTGGGGCGCAATAATGGCCTGTGTCTGCGCCAAGAGGGAGGTAGGCATATGGGGCATGGGCGGTGATGGTTCAGTAGAGAAGCGCCGGGCAGCTGAAGACTTAGGAGGTGGAGGTGTAGGGACACGATCGTGAAGGGATCGATTGGAATGAATCGATGCCGCACTTGCTGATCGACGGCGACGCGTGGACGAGCTTTTACGGAGACCTACGCTCGGGTCCGTAGTTGGCTGCTTCCCCTCCGATGGAAAAATCAGTGTTCGCCGCACAATGGCTGCATTGGCCGGATCTGATGGTAGCGTCTTGCGAGTGCTTGGCCTCCGAATGGGCGCCCTTCCTATGACGTCGCCGGATGGTCGCGGCGAGAGTTGTCCGAGACTCTGGCGTGAGCCCGAACCGGTAGAAAATAGGGGTTCCGGTTCACTCAAAGCGAAGTTGCCCTTGTCGTGTCCGAACCTATCACTCGGTACAGTAGACATATGCTTGGAGCTTTGAGCGGTTTGTCTTGGACTTATGGACGAAGAACGAGCTAAGAACTCCGACAGGGCACCTTGGTCAAGACCGAGGTTATTGGCGGCTTCGATGAATTGCTTCAGCGCGTTCTCATCTAGGGCCCTCGCAGCGCTTTCATCAGGTACTTGAGATGGCGCAGAGAGAGGTAGGTTAGGTGGTGAAGGAGGCTCAGGAGAAACAGGAGTGTGTGGGCGGAATGACTTATTATCCGGAGGTGCAGATCGTATAACTTGGTGAGACCCGCCTTGATCATGATCATGGTGCTGTTGCTGTCCAAAATGCGACAAAGGCTCAGACGGGGAGGAAGGGGAGGGCAACTGTTTTCGACGGTCGTGCTCTGGCATCTCTCCTGAGCGCGGCTTCAAGAAGCGGGAGACAAGGCCTTTCAGGCCTGGTCCGTTCGTAGCTAAGGGAGAGGCAGCAACGACCTTGGATCGCGAAGGGTCAATCGCACTCAATAATGGAGCGCCATCAGGCGTTCCTGCCAACGAACGATCAGCGGGGGGGAGATCGAAAGGATGTTGAGTTGAGTCATCGCTTGAAGGCGAAGTAGGTTTGGCGCGGAGAGATCCACGAAACTTTTTGAAGCGACTTCCTAGCTTGGTTGAGGTCGGAGATGCGGATAGCTGTCCAGATGCTACCGATGCCGAGCGTACTGGGATTACGTCGACGCTGGTGGACGCGGAGACCAGTTTTGGCCCAGAAATTTGGCTCGGATCAATACGCTTTCGGTGAGAGCCATCATTGATTTTAGGATTGGAGGGAGTTTTCTTTAGCTGTGCCATCGCTTCCTCAGTCCTGCGTTGTATCTCCCTTGCAAGTTCCCGCTGCTTATCAAGCGACCCCGTTGCAGAAGACGAGGAGGTGAGAGCACTAGTGTTGGGCGTGGGGGATGAAGGTGACAGTGTCTCGCGGAGGGAGCGCAAGCTGGCGGAACTCTCAATCAGAGGCGACCGCTCTGAAGGGAAACCCCCAGAGCTAGCAATCGGTCCGTCCGTCGGTTGTGGGGATGGGGAGGTGAGAGATTGTTCAGAGTCTGAAGCACCGAATAAAGCACGGGCCAGCTTCCGGCGTGTTGCACTAGAAAGCTCAGGTTCGGCAGAGGGACTAGTGACAACATCCGCGTCGGTTCTCATCTCGCTCGGGGTACGGGACATCTTTGACCGGGGCGCCTGTATGCTATCAACTACAGAGTCCAGGAGGGCGCTAGCTTTCGACGTATAATCCTGAGGTGCTGCTGGCGGTGGGGACCCTTGCTGGATGACATCGGTGGCCTATACCTCGGTCAGACCTGCCTTACACAGCCGATAACTGGACCAGACTTACGGCGCTATCTCTCCCATTAACAATGGGTTGCGATGCGGATGGGCGTCTTTTTCGGAGCGAATTCTTGCGCTCACGTGGCTCGGGCGCCTCCGCTTTTAATTTCGCTGCAAATAAAAGTCGCTCCTGGACCGCAATGAAATCGCCTTTGTTCAATCCCGAACACTGTTGCACTATCTCCTCTACATCTCCATCTGCTGGTAGATTAGACTCGCCTGCTGAAGCGGAAATATCGTGCCACGCTGGTGGCTGGGGTTCCAAGGCCGCGATGAGTGGGAGCGTCCGATCCTGCTTGTCTGCTTCCCACGTGTGGTAGCTCGAACCTGCGGACTCTAGCGATGAGCGTGATGAATTGGCAATAGGGGACAAGACGAGAGTCTGCGACTGGTTCAGGATGAATGGGGAGGCAGCTGCCTGGCGCGAGCCGCGACGCGAGTTGCGACCAACGTCATAATCAGAAAAAACCGGAGAGGAAGAGGAACGTGGCGGGTGTTGCGTTGGTGTTGGCGATCTCAAGCCAGCATTCGCCAAAGTCGATGAACTGAGATCATTGCTGGGTGATGAGGGTTGGCTCCGTTTAGATAACGTGAGCGCCCCCATGCTGATACTGTGCGCCGAATTTTCGAGTAAGGGGGAATCTGGTAAAGCCGGGGACCGCAGCGATCGGCCGCCAAGTGAGGACCCGGATCGGCTAAGCTGGGCAACCCCAAGGGGGTCATTCGAGCTATCGCTCCTGGTGTGCATCGAAGGTCTATCAAACCCGTTCCGAACCGGCGATGGTAGCCCGGACACGGCAAAGTCTAACTCGGAGAAACCCGCGGCGCTTCCACTACGACTGCCACCACCTGCACTACCGCCGCCTGGTGTTGATGGTGCCTTCCATGTGACGTTACTAGGCGTGGAAGGGCGAGAAGACACCGTCATACTTTGATACGTGCCTGGAGAGAAGGGCGAGACCGGGCGACGTCGACCTAGAAGAGACGAGTCCAGCGGATTGCCAAATTCGATAGACGTGACGTCCGGGGTATGCGAGTGGTCTGGCGTGAAGCGGCCATTGACGCCAGATATCCGCGAGGCGATCGGAGGGCTCGCATTCGTCAAAAGAGGTGCCGAGACACGGTGTGACTGTCGCATGGATGTCGAATCGCGACGAAGGACACCCGATGTATGGTTCGGGGAGGTGGCTCTATCTACGCCAGGGATGCGGGGAGACGTGGCGCGGGGTGTCGAAGAGGAAGAGGGGGAAACCTCATCCGGATCGAAAGACGCGTCGCGAGGTGTCATAGGTCTCGGCATGCCTGGAATGTAGCCTGGGAACCGAGGGGTCGGTGACGTCTCTGCACGAGGGTAAGGAGATGGGGTGGAGCGAAACTCGGCAGCATCTGTCCGTGATTGAGGATCTGGGTAAACCGCTGTTCCCGTCTCATATTCACTGGGTTCGGATGACGGGACAATAAAGGGCCTGTCGGCCTGCACAAGGGAAAAATGAGATGAAACGAGACAACCCCATCAACACAGCCACTCACCGATCTTCTGAGGCTGGAAGCACGTTCGGGCGCAGGTGAACGAGGGATTAAAATTTCGTCGCCGTCGCCGTCGCCGTCATCGTCGGCCTCCTCCTCCTCGATCTCGCGTATGACTTGTTCCAACGCCATCGACGCCCTCGGTAGGTAAGCTGGCTGAAATGTCTTCACGATGCCGTGTTCCAATTCGGCGGCAGATGACTCTATGCCAGATGCCTGAGGAGTGGTATCGGAATCGTGTGCGGTGGGATCAGGGTCGGTCTGCGAGGAATCCTCGGGTATGGACGTGTCTGATGACTTGTAAGAACGGCCGCTTGTTGAGAGCGCTGTGGAACTTGCGCTCCGCCTGGCCGCGAAGCCTTTACTGCCACGCTCTTTCGCCACGCTGCGGAGATAAGTATAGTCTCTGAATTTTCCAGAGCCGAACATATTGTTGCTGTAACGTTTGGATGCGGTCGGGGAGGATGTGACGGAACTAATGGTTGTTTCGCCGGAGCGTAGAGAGTCACGGGCCATGCCGGGAGTAGAGTCGCCGCTGGTTGAACTAGTTGATGGCTTGGAGCGTAGACGACTGAGGGTTTGCAAGAACATGTCCTCTTCTTCTTCGGAGAGATGATTTTCTGCACCACGAGCGCGCTGCTCGGCAAACCTGGCTTTTAGATCGTCTAGGGAGACGGGGTCTCCAGATGAAGCACGAAGGAGGGTGAAGCGACGCGACAGGCTAGGAGCGGTCGCATCGCGCATTTAGGGTTATGAATAAATGAGAAAAAATGGGCCAGGGACGCACTCGGGAAGGATAAGCGACGTGCGAAAGTCGCTTACAGGGGGTAAAACTGGGAGGGGTTCGGAAGGCTGTGTCGGATTGCGCGAGGACGCGGCACTAGAGCGCACGGATTCAGGAAGTTGAGTTCGCCTAGGGTCGGACCACTTGCTGTCGGAGTGATGATAGTGCGGAAAAGGAGGGAAACGATATAGTGTGAAGGATGCCGGCAAGGGTGACAGAGGGTGTACTTACCGAAAACGATGCATCGTGACGATTGGGGCCTCGTTTTGAGCACGTTAAGGGTGGTACCTATTGCGGTAAGGACAAGGGAAAGTGTACGAGAGAGTCGGAAAGTAAGGGAATGGTGTAGTGCAACGTGGTGAACACGAGTTGTTCGCAAAAGGGTGGGAAGTGGATCTGAATGTCGCGGATCGACCACCGAAAAGTATACGGTATGTGAGGAGAAGGAAAAAGAGAGAGAGAAAGTAGTAGAGAAAGAGACGACAGCTGTACTTTTGACGTCGTTGCCTGCCGTCCCTCCGTATTCACACCCATCCGTTCCGTTCCACTCCACACACTCCTGTCATTTTAGTAGATTTCCAAATACGTATTGGTTCATCACAAAACAAAACAAAAACAAAAATTGGAAATGGAAATACATCGTGACAGTACAAAAAAAACAACATAGACAAATACCGACAACCGCCACTCTCAGGCGTGCCTATCAAACAAATGGTCAGTCACAGTCAACGTTGGTGGACACAAAGCGGCTCACTTCTTGGTCCATTCCTTCGCTGTAGTAAGGAACGCCGCTTTGTCATTCTTTAATTGCTACATGCGATCAAGACATTCGGTCCGAATTGTAATCATTCTTTTTACGTTTGCCCACTTACAGCAGCTATCTCGGGCTCAAAAGGGTCATCTGCACTCGGATTGTTGACCTTTTCCTGGATGACGGAAAGCACTGCGACAACAATAGTGAGCATAGCATAACAATGCAGAGCGTCTGGCTCCTCACCTGTAGCAAGATTGATGGATGGCTTCCACTACAGTTTCTTCTGTCCCCGGGTCCGTGCTGACAGTCGAGTGAGAACAACGCACCTGATCTCGCAAAATAGGCACGCATATGCCACCTTCTTCATTGATTCCGGGGTGGTAGATCTTGGTGATGAATGTCACCTAGAACATATTGTCTACGTAAGCCTGTGACACCTAATGGTGCAACCGCGATGTGCCACACCGTTGGCGGCTTGAATGGAAAGTCCTCTGGAAGGGTAAGCTTGAAGTAAAACGTGCCTCCCTTGTATGGGCTGTCCGACTGCGCAGGGCCGAGAATCCATTTATTACGACAAGTCGGACAAAGGTGGGTAGAGAACAACGCACTGCTCCCTTGATTGCGCATTTCCAGTTGAGTAGATTCTCCTCCACCACTTCATAGGAAACGCCCTGCATAGATCATGCTGAATGTACGGCGATTTATCGCAGCTTTGGCAAGTGCGCACATCAATGGGATTGGCGTTGAGGTCAGCAATTTCCTGGAAGGTGTCATACGGTTGGACATGCGTTGCGAAGGGATAGTGATTGATTTACTTTATGAATGCGACTGGTCCGGCGTTTAATACGGGTCACATCGACGAAATCAAGGCGATAAACGTACCGTAGAGCACGAGTACTAGGAGAGGCCATGGTGGGTGTTGAACGATGAACGAAAACTAGGTTAGGGTTTACTGGTTTCCTCTCTTTAACATAACATGCTCGCTCAGCCTCAGCTTCGTGAGGACTCGCCTGCGACAACCTCAACTATTAGTGGCCCTCCCTCCAAGAAGCGAAAGCAGAATCCACCTTCTCACAACAGCGCAGCGGAATCTCCCGCCCCGTCGGACCCCGCCTCGTTATCCAACCCTGCACCTATCGAGAACGTCGTCTTACCCGCTTATCTCTACGACCTCTCCACGCGACCCCGCCTCACCATCTCCCGCGCGCCCACCTTCATTCCCGTCTCTGACGACTCGCCCTACCACCACACCGACCAACTCGCGCACAACCGGCTCGGCTTCCGCTACGTGCCCGCGGGGCTCGCCCCCGAGGGCTCCACCATCCCCTTCCGCACGATCGAGAGCGCGCCCCAGGCGTACCGCGTGAGCTGGGAGGACCGCAGCCCGTTCGTCAAGGTGACCCAGGACGGCCTGGGCCTGCTGGGCGAGAAGGGATTCCGCAGCGCGCGCTGCAACGCGCCCGTGCGCGAGGGCCGCTGGTACGTGGAGGTGAAAATCGAGCACGGCGGCGGCGCCCGCC
>QLOS01005817.1:0-10866 GCA_003313725.1 Russula sp. MG48
TAGACATACAATACTTTTTTTCTATATCCTGGACGGTGAAACCGAGGCTGTCACGGTAAAGGCTAAGTGCGGCACGATTTGACTTGCGAACGTGTAGGGAAACGTAGGACGCCCTGTAGATCGATGCCATTGCATCTTCTGAACGATTGTCACTGTGTGAGACCCACGGACCCGGAGGGCATTCCAGAAACGTACTCACGAGATTGAAGCATGAGCTTTTTGGCTAGCCCAAGTCTCCGATATGATCGTAGAACGGAGATAGACGTTAGGTGCCCATGCGGTTCATCTCCGGGAGCAATGTCTTCCTCCCTGATACCTCTCCGGTTACGCTCCGCGAGAGAGAACCAGAATGTGATACGTACATCTTTGCCAATACATACCCAACGATGCGTCCCTTGGCATCTTCGGCAACGTAAGAAAGTGACGGCCAAGTCATAGCGTGGTATAAGTCTGAGAGAGCGTCAGTCCACGAATAAGGTGAAACAGGGCGGCGGCATGTATACAATAGCGCATGGTATAGTTTTCTGGTAGGTTCTGTAAGTTACAGGCCTGCATAGCTGTGAGATCGTCTGCCTATGAAACACTGTGATTAGCTTCGTGTGCGTACGTACCGGTAAAAGGACTTACTCTTGCCGGGCGAATAGTGACTGACATTGTGGATATACTGCGATATCTGAGCGTTGGTTAAGTAACCCCAGGTCCTGCTAGCCTGGTCTGAGTACGACTTGCGCTGCTTCCTTCACTGTACTGGCAGCTGTAGTCTGGGCCACTCACTTTCAATTACATTACACGCCCTTGTGACTGGGGATATATCACGTGACAGACGGTGGACGTGTCTCTCAAGCGGCCGCCGCTTACATCGGCCTTACTTGAATCAGTTTCCCCCCGAGCGCAACTCCTAGGCAGAGGCACTGCTCACAAGTAGTCGTATAGTAGTATGGATGGCATTAATATGCAGATACAGACTATCGTAGACGTTACAGTAACCTTGTGTAATAACCGTAGATGTAACGTAGAGCAGCTCGGCGTAGCGTAGCTACGCGTCATCGGACATTGCTACCCACAGAGGTACTGGACGTAGCCAATGGAGTAGCTTGGTCCATAGAGGGATTGTTAGCTTGTGGTTCTATTGTGTCAAAGAAGGCGTCATCATCTACGACCGTAGCATTATCCGGCCATGTCCCATCTCTACGCCAGCCAGCATACAGGATCTTGACCTGCGGATTCGATAATGTGATTAGCAATGAGGGGATATGGCGAGACGTAAACATACGACAGCACGGAGAGGTAGGGGACTTTTGAGTTTGCCTCCCCCAACTCCAACGAGACCTTTCCATACTTTCGAAAGCCCAGCATCCCAAACCTCGGGGCTCTCTAAAGCACCAGGTTGGTTAAGCAAGCTTTCTAACTTGACGCGGGAGGGAGACGGGTCATGACCAAGGCGAGAGGTGGCCGTAGGCGTCGTCCATAGAGCGCGGCGGGCGGCAAAATGATCAGGACCGGGTGGTGGGAGATCGGCATCTGCGAGGTGGGCGAAAGTTAAAGATGGTGATTCGGAGTTGCTAAAGAAAAATGAGACGAATGAAACAAAGAGGGGAGAGATGTAATAACCCTGACTGAGGAGAAAGATGAGTTGGAGAGGCTGAGTTTGTTTTCGAGATCATTATCATACCTTAGGCTAAGCAAAGAAGTAACAACAGGATGATGCTGTGAAGGCAAATCAGGAAATGATGTCCCACGGACTACCGGCATGGACATGCACATATTCTTCTTGTTTCTTGTCAAGTCGACCTCACAACCCTTGTCCAATTCTCTTTTCTTCATCCATAATGCCACAGATCTACACCCATCCATCTCCCTCACAATCTGTAAACTCTTTCTCAGATGGAGAAGAAGAAGATAACAACATCTTTGCGTCCGGTGAACTTGCCGTTGCATCACCCGCTACTTGGTATTCCCGCCCCCATCACGTTCAAACGACCGCACACATCCCACCACACTCTCCGGCTTCCCATCTACCCCCAGAGATTCTCATTAATATACTCAAGCACCTCTCTTCTCCCCGGGATATACATAGCACTCTTCTCGCTTCACGTTCATGGTGCGAGTGCTCCGTAGAGCTATTGTGGCACAAACCCTCCATACCGGATTTTATCACCCTCATCAAGATCATGCAAGTCCTTTCTCGCGAAGAACCCACTTTCACCTATGCCCAGTTCATCCGTCGTCTCAATTTTATATCCGTCGGGTCCGAGATGACGGATAGTATTTTTGGTCGCCTCGCTCCCTGCACCCGCCTCGAACGTTTGACTCTCGTCGGCTGCACCAACTTATCCGACGATATCATCGCTCGTACTGTGCTTAGCTTCCCAAACCTTGTTGCTATCGATCTCTCAGGCGTGGATAGCATCACAGATAGAACCATCTTCGCCCTGGCGGACAACTGCCGCAAGCTGCAAGGGATCAACCTACTAGGCTGCAGACAGGTCTCATCGACTAGTATCGGTGCCCTTGCGGACAAATGTCCCCTTCTGCGTCGCGTCAAATTAAGCGGCGTTGTGGACCTCACAGACGAGCCCGTCTCAACTCTTGCTATCAAAGGCTCCCTGCTACTCGAGATAGACCTTAATGGATGCAAGAAGCTCTCAGATCGCGCTGTCCGCGACATCTGGACCCATTCCCACAACATGCGCGAGATGCGTCTCTCTCATTGTGTAGAGTTAACAGACCTAGCCTTCCCCGCACCTCAAAACATTCGTGATCTGCCACCAGGGCCCAATCCCTTCCCTGAATCAAGCAAACACACTGTCTCTGACCTTCCTCCACTTCGCCTTTCTCGCCCCCTTGAACACCTTCGAATGCTTGACCTTACAAATTGCTCCAGGATCACAGACGATGCTGTTGAAGGGATCGTCTCTGCATCACCGAGACTTCGCAATCTGGTGCTATCGAAGTGCAGCCAGTTGACAGACCGTGCCATCGAGTGCATATGCTTACTTGGCAAACATCTTCACTACCTTCATCTCGGGCACGCATCTGCCATCACTGACAGATCGGTCAAGACTCTAGCCCGGTCATGTACGCGTTTGCGCTACATAGATCTCGCAAGTGAGCATTTTACTAGCGTATTGTGCGACTCTGACTTTTGTGGTTGCAAAGACTGTAATCAGCTCACAGACATGTCTGTGTTTGAACTGGCTAGCCTTCCAAAGCTCAGACGCATAGGTCTGGTACGTGTGAGCAACCTAACCGATGAGGCGATATATGCGCTTGGCGATCGGCATCAAACTCTCGAACGGGTCCATTTGTCATACTGCGACCAGATCACGGTCATGGCGATTCATTATCTATTGCAAAAGTTGCAGAAGCTAAATCATCTAAGTCTAACGGGTATTCCCGCCTTTCGGCGTCCGGAGTTGCAGCAATTTTGTCGCACACCCCCTGCTGTTCGTGTGATGTCCACGTCTTCACGCATGTACTGATCTGTTGTTATTTCTAGGAATTCAATACAACACAGCGTTCGCAATTCTGTGTTTTTGCAGGAGATGGTGTAAACAAACTCCGCCGGTTCCTCACGGACCTATTCCTCAGTATTACTGAGGAAATGAACCCCCAAGGCGAAGAAGATGTCGGCGATTCGATCTCTTACGTGCACGATGAGGAAAGCATGGACATTGACGATGTCCCGCCCCAAGTGACCTTTACCCCACCGGTCCTACAAGAACAGCGCCCCTTACCCCCACCATCATCTTCGTTGGCCACCGCACGGCCTGTGCCCCGTCTTAATGGGCATGCTAACCACCACACACAAACATACCAACCAATAGTTCACTTTCATGGTGCATCTATCCGAGACAATGAGATGTCTACCCTGCGTGCTGAGCAGCCAAATTCTTCACGTGGTAGCCGTTCAACTACCCGCTCCCCAACCCATACTCCTCCACCTGCTTTCAACCCCACACAGGGTCCACCACGCTTGAACCCTTCGGAGAGACTCGCCACGTCTCCCGCTGGAAGCGAAGGTAGCTCGGCCGGCGCTTTCTTCCGTACCTATCAAAGTAATTCCACAGACGGTCGCCCAGGTGGAGTGATAACCCCTGACCTTGTCTTTGCGGAAATTGGACACGGCCACGGGCCGGTGGGGTGGCAAGGCCAGGAGCAAAACCAAAATCAAGCGTATCAGTTTGTGGATCCCGCGACGCTGACGGTGGATGATCGGCCTCAATATAATGCTGGCACAACGTACGTGCGCGGAGGTGGCGCCTGGAGAGGTGCAGCACAAGGTACAAATGTCGGACAGGGTCTGTACGGGGCCAACGGCGCATATCATGGAGGTGGTGGGACATTGAATGGAACCTACCGTGCCGGCTCTCATCCTGTACCGACGAATGGGATGGGTTCGCATGGCGTCAATGGCGTTGGCATAACTCCAGCCGTAGTGCAAGGCCCTCCAATGAGCCGGGAGGAGCGTAGTCGTGGGCGTCCGCGCACGTCACGCGAACCCCAGGAGTCCGTACAGGCAGCCCCTACACCACCAGGAACCAGTCAAGGGCGTGGTCCAAAACGAACGCTTCGGAGTACTTTAAACTCGGTTGAGCAGCATGCAACATCTTTTCTGTTCGGACGTCCAATACAAGATGGTGAAGGATCTAGCGCTGGGGCCGCTACTCGGAAAGACGATAGCACGCGGGGGTATTGAGCCGAACCTAACCGTTCATGTATATGGAGACGATAGATAGTCGGTTGTATACGTCATTACCTGACGCACATGTGTGTATTATAATTGATATCCTTAGCTGTCCCCCCACGGACGTCGACACAGCGCGCTATGATCGTAATTCTCGGTCATTATGAGCTTCTCTTTCGACAAGAGATTAGAAGACCCGGACTCAAACGACGACCCAGTTATGATATGCATGTCACATCTCGGAGCCAGTAGGGTCAAAAGGCACACAGAATTGGACAACACCAAGAGCCACGGATCTGCCTGATAAAGGTCACGTCCGCGAAGGCGGTGACACCTGAGATCGCAAGGAGAGTTGAGACGAGCACGCGTCTGTGAAGGGTGTACCGTACCAGTATAACACCATCTCCTCTGACGAAAAGCATTTCCATCTTTCTTTTTGCCACCTGAATGCTCTGTCAGAACGAAGATTGCAAAGGAGAGATGTTGGACTTACATTCACAACGCCCTGCCCAGGGGGCGCACCGTCTGGACCATCTACGAGCATTATCGACTCCTCAACGTCGCTAAGAATAAGATTCATGTGACCATCGTAAGCCTGAGAACGAAGAAAGGACGCGATTCAGTATCTGTGCAGATGAGCGCATAGGCACAAAAACGCATGACAAGAGACATACATGGAGAATGCCGGTGAGCTCACGATCACCCCGTAGCTTGACAAATACGCGCTCGCTCAGAGAGAGACGGATGAGGTCAAAAGGTTCCTGTATACCCGCTGAGGTGTCCATAGCAATAGTTGGGTAGAGTAGTACAGTTGAGGGTCAAAGGTCAAACTCGCAGAGGGGCCACGGTGCGGCTGTATCACGTGATATTTGCGTGCTTAAAAAATGAAGGCGATGTCGCCGCAGCCGCACGCACGCTGTCGTCTGGTTGACTTCCTCTGAGAATGCCGGTGCGTACGTTCTTACCTAGCCTCAGTTGCCCACTTATTTTTCATTTTTTAACTTTAAGAAACATTACTGCGACTACTGCGATGTTTATTTGACCCATGACTCTGCTTCCGGTGAGCATCATCAGCTTTTGTCACGGTCCAAAATCTTACATCTGCTTGTAGTTCGCAAGGCGCACAACAGCGGACGGAATCACCTAGCAAATGTGAGGGATTATTATGCCTGTGAGTCTTATTCTTGCTCGATCTCTGAGGCTATGTTATCCAATCTGTCCTCACTCCCGTTCAGCCCTTGGACACGACAAAGCGCAGAGTATTATTGACCAAATCACGTCTGCCTATGAATCAGGCGGAGGTCCCCCTCCAGGCGGATTCGGCTTTGGTCCGCAGCACCTTACACCCAGCGGACCCGGGTTTGCGCCGCCTGGTTACGGTGGGCCTCCGGGATTTGGTGGGTCAATGCCCACCACTACCCTCCCTGCCCTTCATGTTTACACCCACTTCACAAGGACGTCCGCCCTTTCCTCCCGGACCTGGTGGCCTCCCACCACCTGGTGTAATGGGTCCTCCGGGTGGCCCTCCCTTCCCGCCTCCCGGAATGGGTCCCCCTCCACCTGGATTTCAAGGCAGTGAGTCCAGCTTTTCTTTTGACAGTAGATGTTCGGTATTCACGCGACCCTCTCGTTTAGTGCCCCCATTCCCCCCCGGTGCCCCTCCTTTCCCGCCTAATGGTGCCGGGCCCGGTGGTCCTCCCTTCCCTCCTCCCAACTTTGGTGGGCCTGGCGGCCCTCCTCCACCTCATCTTGGGGGCCCTCCTCCGCCACCTGGTAACCCAGGACCTCCTTCAGGCGGCCCTCCACAGGCGGGCGGTCCTCCGGCCCCTGCAGGGCCGGGTGGCATGCACCCTGACAGATTGCGAATGATGGGCGGTAGATGATTATACTGTTATGAACAACATGTGCCCCTTTCACCTAGTTGCTCGTTGTTTCCGTAACTTCTGTTGTCCTTACCATTGAGATCGTCGTTTCGTCTAAGTACTTACGGTTGGTACAGAGTCTTAGTATAGAAATGACAACCAAGGTTTCAGGAGTGACAGGGGGATGGATTCACCGCTGCGCCTCAATCTCTCGTGGTCGTTTTGGCCAAAACACCATTACGTAATTAGACCTGGGTGCTCTTCAAGTTGTCCTATCATGCAGGGTTTGCATTCGAGCGGAAATTCCGCCTCGAGTCCCAGAACTCCCGAACTTACTATGCAGGCGAGATCGCGCATCCCGAGCGGTTCATTCATTATGGAAAGCGAGATACAACAGCTCGTCGACATGGTACTCCATAACTCTTCTTTGATGCTCCTGTCACTCACTTCGCCTTGCCTCAGGGTGCTACCGTGGCCCAGGCGCGAGCTGCCCTCAAGCGATATAACGACGTTATGGAAGCTGCAGAACGCATATTTGACGGCGCCTTTGATGATATACTGGACGAGGGCGGGGCGACATCGATGCCATCAGGGGACCCTAACGGAGACCGTGAGCGCTGTCCTGTCAACATGAGGCTTGTGGTATGCGCCAATCCACGTGTGTTGTCATCTCATTCTTACACGATTATAGACTCCGGAAGAAGAAGACGCTTCAGAGGAAGAAGGCGGAAGTGGAGAAGACGACAACGAAGGTCAACAAACTTTGTTACTTCCGTTCGCGCTCTTATTGTTTCCCGCATGATTAGACGAGGAGTTCGTGGATTACAGCTCGGACTACGAGATTAACGACGATGCCTCCAATCCCCAGGTCGATATCGATCCCTACGCAGGTTTGTCCGCTCGACAGCGGAGTGCGCGGTTAGCTAAGGTACATCCACAGGCATTTTCTTTTCCAAGGACAGGCGGGAGGAAGTCATTGAAGTTGAAGAGGAACCCGAGATGGCGTATCTACCTGGGACGATCGAACGCGTCAAGCTGATGACCCAGAATCAGTGGATGAAGGGCTGCCCTGAAGGTGGCGAACAGGGCTTTTTGTTTAGTTTATATTCTCAACTCGTCGAGGGTAACTGCCCCTGTCCCACCGGCTGTGGTTATTCCGTCCCTAGGACTAAGAGTCATTTCTTTACTATATTCGTAAGTGGTCCTCCATCTCCGTTGCTAACAATCTCATCCTCCCGCGAGTCCTCTTTCGAGGTATATATCAAGCACTTGCGAGGAATAGTCCACCAGAAGTGCAGAAGATGTCTCAAGGAGTTCTGCTTTGCATGTGGCGAACCAATTAATGGTCCAAAGAGTCCAGGGCCAGCGAAAGCCCCGAATGACTCTGATCTCTTCCATTGTTCCAATCTGCAGGGCATTATTCTTGGCGTTGGTCTCGCGATGCTTGAGCAGCTATGTCATGACCAACTCCAAAATCCACTCGGCCCTGAGAACAAGGTCCGAACGAGCAAGCGTAGAAAGACAGACAACGTCATCAATACCTCCATGATCCTTGATCCGGATGATGACGACGATAGTTATCTCTCCCCTCCTGCCCAAGGAAAGAAGTCGAAGGTAGGTATAGGCTATGCAGGCGATCAGAAAGAGGACGTGAGTGTTCACGCATATATCTACTGAGCTTCTTCTGATTCCAATCAGACTACTGGACAAGCCGAAGCCCAGATGGTCCAGCAGGCCAAGGATGAGAAATTGGGCAATTTGATGGCACAACTCCGTATGTTCCTCCCGTCACTGAGGCGCCCCGGAGGTGCCCTCACCAGCGACTATCTCGTTCATCCGACTGCTCTCGCACATCTCCGCCGGCGATTCAACAACATTTGTTCCTCTCTTCTCAGAAACGATTCACTCACGGACATGTCCGATCGCTCCTCTGTCTACTTTGAACTATTTGGGTGGCTCGAGGTAAGCTGCTTTGCGGTTGATGTGACCTCCGATTAACCAGTTCTAGACGATCTCGAATCACGAGGCACTTGCTAGTATGATGGCGATGCCGATCATGGTCGTGTCGTCTGTGCGGACACATAATCCCAGGAGAGTCACCAACGGGACACTTCCACTACGCGAGCGCACGATTATCTACGAAGGGAGCTCGGGGCCCCGCGAGCTCTTGGAGTCGATAGCCATCCAAGCGAAAGCGGCGATCAAAGGCCTTGAGGGTGTCAGGCCTTTCGAAGCAACGCCAGTTGAGATGACGGAGGAACAGAAGCGCATCAACCACGATACTAAGGGGAAGACAAAGGAAGTCCCTCTGGCACCTTTGTCAGAGGAGAACCAGAAGTTGTTCGGGTTTTGCCAACGTATTTTGACGACTGTGGACGCTATCGATCGCTCATTACGGGAGACAAAAGGGGAGAAATTTTTAGAACGTATTCACGAGTCCCTTCCGAAGATTTTCTCGACCGACTCGACTTGCAATGAGGTCTTCGTTGGCGCCGAAACGTCCGAAGAGGCTATCCGCCAGACGTACATCGCCTGGGCCACTCGCGTTCGCTTTGAATACTGCGATTTGACCGTTCCGCCCCCTCCAGATAAGCCTGCCGCCCAAGATGAACCACCGCACTATAAGTTCTACTACAACACCGAGGCTCGAATGCTTGCATCCTCCGACATTCCGAAACGATCTTTGGCGATCGCGAAGGAGGTATTTCAACGCCCGTACCACACGTCGATTGCAACCTTACTGACGTTGGACATTCAGCTTGCGGTACTCACGACAAACCTTCCCGTCGCATGGGCCTCGTCCATCTTTCTACGCGTCGATGAGTCCCGGGTAGATATTATCAAGGCTCTTATAATCGGGCCCGAGGGAACGCCGTTAGTCCTCGGAAATTCGTATCAGTTGCGCCAAAAGTCTAACTTTCTCTCTACAGATATCAGAACGGATGGTCTGACTTTCCTGGCTTCACCATGCTAGTCTTCTTACAGGGAATGTAGCTTCCTATTTGACATTTTCCTTGGTCACAACTACAACCAATTGCCGCCCAGTGTGAAGTATATGACGGTAGGTGTTCTGCCCTTTGATCGTGTCTACATGTCTCAAATGAATTCTATAGACCAATGGGGGCAAATTTCGATTCAACCCGAACTTATATGCAGTATGTCCTTCCTTTGTACTATTTACAGAAAGGATTGAGACACTTGGGTTCAAGGATGGCAAAGTATGCTTGTCGCTCTTAGGAACGTGGGCAGGCCCTGGATGGTTGGCCGGCAAATCTACATTACTTCAGGCAAGTTAAGATGTCCCACACAGTTAGACCTTGGTGCGATCGCATTGATCTAGGTTCTCATCTCCATCCAATCCATGATCCTTTGCGAGGAGCCGTATCTGAACGAACCAGGCTGGGCTACCAGCTCGGGCACGCCTCAGTCAATAGCGTGTACGTCCACTTGTATATCTATATATTTCTTAGCTGATTCATCACACTATCAGATTCTGCAAATATTCGTCGGATGGTAGTCAAAACTGCGGTACGTCCTTCCCCCGTCCTGACCGGGGCACTGGAACGCCTGTAACCGTGAATCGTTAAAAGATGCTCGGCAACCTGAAGAATCCCCCAGAACCGTTCGGAGATATCATCCGGACACACTTTCGCCTGAAGATGCAGCCAATCTCAGCACAGCTCGACCAGTGGTTATCCCAGGACGATGGGTCACCCACTGTCAATGATGGCGCAGCTAGTGGGCGTGGCGGTCAGGGAGGGAGTGCAAACGGACTGCAAGCTGATATTGAGGAATTGAAGCGGGCGATGAAGAAATTGCAGGATGGTGGCAGCTGTTCTGGCATTATGTCTCCGAGTTGTTCGTAGCATGCACATTGGGATGTCTCGTTCTTTTTTTTTTTTTTGTAATAGCATTTTTGTAAACTGGCTACAGTATTAGCTCACCGGGGGAGGCGTGATCGTGTGAAAGATAACTACCATATCGGATAATCGTTAAGTCATTCGGCGGCTGCGGTGTTTCCAGCGACCCAATTACGCCTTCCTTGACCTAGCCTTTCCCCGACCCCGTCCACTACTTATACCATATATTTGCTTACCTTAACCATACAGTTACACCAATGATGGCCTCATTTATGAGCTATTTCACAGGCCGGCGCGACCCCAAGCAGTCCACGCGCGATGCAATTGTCTCGCTGCGCGAGCAGCTCATGATGATCGAGAAGAAGGAGGAACACCTCCAGCGTCAGATAACGCAGGACTTGTCGATGGCAAAGGCCAATGCCGTCTCTAACAAAACCGGTACGCCTCTTCTCTCAAT
>QLOS01005820.1:0-11375 GCA_003313725.1 Russula sp. MG48
TTCACTTATATCAAAATATACGACGAGGAGCGCGGAGTCAATTACATTCTTCTGGAATCTCGCATGCAGGCCGTATACAAAGATCCGAAAAAGGCCAAGTTCAAGAAGGTCGGCGAGTTCAGCGGCGAGGACATGCGAGGTTGGAGATACACTCCAATGTTTGAGTATTTCACCGAGAAGGTGTGCAACCGGTTTGATCACCCCAGGCCGGGCGCCTTCTTCTTGCTGACTGGTTCTCGATTAGTACGAGGATAGGGCTTTTCGAGTGCTCGTGGACACTTATGTGACAGACAAGGACGGCACGGGCATCGTCCATCAAGCACCCGGTTTTGGTGAGGACGATCACCGCATTGCGCTTGCCTATGAGGTCGTCAGTGCAGACGAGATGCCACCGTGCCCGATTGACGACGCTGGAAAATTCACAAGTGAAGTGCCAGATTTCGTTGGCCAGTATGTGAAGGTCAGGATGTCGCGTGACATGACCGTACGCGGGCTTATATAATGGACCACTTTTCACCAGGACGCAGACAAGGAAATCGTGAAGGTACTCAAAGCAAAGGGCAGACTCGTGAGGCAGGACCAGGAAAGGCATCAATATCCATTCTGCTGGAGGTCAGGATGAAGACTTGTGTGGTGACAATCTCACTTTCTGACTGCAGCTTTTGCAAAGGTCGAATACCCCCATCATATACCGCGCCTTCCCGGTATGGAACGTGAAGGTGTCACATATCGTAGATGAGCTCGTGAGGAACAACGGCGAGACTCGGTGGTTCGTGGCCGTTCAGTTCACAGACGCGGCAACAGACCTGAGCGTTTCCTTCTTCACAGGGTGCCGCAGAACGTCGGTGAGAATCGGTTCGGAAACTGGCTCGCGAACGCACGCGACTGGTCTATTTCCCGGAATCGCTATTGGGGCACCCCGATCCCGCTGTGGGTCTCTGAAGACTTTGAAGAAGTACCATTTTCACGCCCTTTTGAGTATCCAGAACGAGCGCCGATGTTATATGTTAGGTCATCGCAATTGGCTCTGTCGAGGAACTCGAGCAGTTATCGGGAGTGAGGGGCATCACGGACTTACATTCCGACAAGATCGACCACATTACCATCCCCTCACAACAAGGTAAAGGTAATTTGAAGAGGATACCTGAGGTCTTTGACTGTTGGTTTGAGTCCGGAAGGTACGTCCTTTCTCTGAAATCACTTTCCGTGTTAGCGTCTAAGCTTTTGCACGCGTAGTATGCCCTACGCTCAGCTTCATTATCCCTTTGAAAACAAGGAACTATTCGAGAGTACATTCCCAGCGAACTTCATCTCCGAGGGCATCGACCAGACCCGGGGCTGGTTTTACACGCTGTTGGTCCTCTCTACGCATTTGTTCGGCCAGGCTCCGTGGCAGAATCTCATTGTTACTGGCCTTGTCCTTGCCGCGTAAGTCCGTTTGCAAACTCTCGCGCGATTGCTTTACTTAACATGCTCAGCGATAGCAAGAAGATGAGCAAGAGCTTGAAGAACTATCCCGATCCCAACCTCATCTTCGACCGATACGGAGCTGATGCCACGAGGTTTGTCCCTTGTCCCCGTTTAGCTCATTCAGGTGACCCAAGGCGATGTCGGCACCCGACAGGATGTTCCTCGTCAATTCACCTATCGTCCGTGGCGACAATCTGCGGTTCCGAGAAGAGGGCGTGCGAGAGGTTATCTCACGCGTCCTTCTCCCCTGGCTCAACTCTTTCCGGTTCTTCCTCGGCCAGGTCGCGCTGCTCAAGAAGGCAATGGGGCATGAGTTCCGATATGATGCCCATGCACCTGTATCGAGCAACGTCATGGACCGCTGGATCCTGGCTCGATGCCAATCGCTCATCAAACTTGTCAAGGAGGAGATGGCAGCGTACCGCCTGTACACCATCATACCACGATTACTTGACTTGATTGACGAGCTTACGAACTGGTACATCCGTTTCAACCGTCGACGGCTCAAAGGGGAAGACGGTCTAGAAGACACCGTCGTGGCGTTGAATACGCTGTTTGAGACCCTGTTTACGCTCTGCCGGACGATGGTGAGCCAAAACTATCAATTTCCCAATTCGATCTTTCTGACTCTGCTGCAAGTCATCCTACACCCCGTTCCTCACAGAAAATATCTACCAGTCTTTGCGGGCGTTCATCCCCGAGGACCCCAGCGCAGGCGACACGCGATCAGTCCATTTCTTACTGTTCCCTGACGTCAAGGAGGAATACTTCGACCCTACCATCGAACGTCAAATGAAGCGCATGCAGACCGTCATCGAACTAACTCGGAACATCCGCGAGCGCAACAATTTAAGTCTCAAGGTATGCACTTAAACTTGCAAAGGAGAAGGGATCCGTTGAGCATCCATCTGCAGACTCCGCTGAAAGAGCTGCTGGTGTTCCACCCTGACAGCGAGTACCTTGAAGACGTTCGGTCTCTACAGAGGTACATACAATCCGAACTCAACGTCCGTGACGTCGTCGTCACTTCGGAGGAAACAACCGCCGGAGTGCGATACCGCGCGGTCGCCGATTGGGCTGTCCTAGGTCGGAAACTGCGTAGTAACTTGGGCAAAGTCAAGAGCGCGCTTCCCAACCTGGCGAGCGATGACGTCAGATCGTACACGGAGACGGGTCGCGTGACAGTTGCGGGTATCGAGCTTGTCGAGGGTGACCTTGTCGTGCAGCGGTACATCGAGCTGCCCGAGGGCGAAGGCGCATACGCGACTCAAACGGACAACGACGTTGTCGTGCGCCTCGACATCCAGGTCCATCCGGAACTCGCGCGAGAGTGGCTAGCGCGCGAGTTCATCAGCCGTGTGCAGAAACTTCGCAAAAAGGCCGGCCTGCAGGCGACAGACGACGTCGAGGTGTACTACCAGTTCGAGGAGGGTAACGGGGCGGAACTTCGCGATGCGATGGACGAGCACGCAGAGGTCATTGAGCGGACAGTGCGGAGCGTGCCCGCCGACGCGAGCAGGCGCAGAGGAGGCTCGAATATCATCATAGAAGAGGAGCAAGACGTCGCGGAAACTAAATTCTTGTTGTCACTGGTGCGGCCTTGAAGATGTACTGTACTTCTAGACGCAGGAGAGAAAGAGAAGGGAAAGACTGTATTACACTGTGTAACTAGAGTACAGATATAAAAGATGTACGGCCACTGCCAGTGTGGTGAGGGGTCATCACTTCTTGGTGGTCCCGAACCCGCTGAAACCCATCATCGTGCTCATCATGTCGTCGCCGTCAACCTGCATCGCGGCGCCCTGCGCGAGCTCGAGACGCGCCTTTTCCCGCTCCGCCTTCTTCGCCGCCTTCTTCTCGGCGCGCGCGGCCAGCTCCTTGTCCCGGATCTCCGCGAGCCGCTTGTCAAAGTCGAACGCTTTCGCTTGGGACGCCTCCTTTGTCTGCGCGCGTAAGAAGGCGATTTTGGCACGGACCTGCTCGAGCGTGGACCGCTCCATTCGCGTGGTCTGTCCAATCGCACGTAAATCTGTTTCATAACCAAAACATAAGAGGCGGGGGAGGAGGAGCACCCGTTGAGCTAAGAGGGAATCTACGACTGAAAAAAAAGGGTACACCGTACGTACGTGCTCGCCCGTTGATGTGGTCCAAGTAGCCGACGCTGTCCTTGTAGGTCCTGTTGCAGGTCTCGCAGTAGAAGCCGGGTTGGCCCGGTCCCCTCCCGCCCGGATTTTGCACGACCATCGTCTTGCCTAGGTTCTTGTCGAGCTCGAGGTCGTTATCTCGCCGTTTCATGAGCTCGGTAGGCCGCGGGAGGTCCTTCTTCTTCCCCTTCAGTGGCCTTTTGCCTGGAAACGCGCGGAACCTGAGAGGTCAGACAAGCTTGGCTAACATGGGGTAAGAAAAAGCCCGTGCGGCTCCCGTCGTACCTTGCTTCATGCGCTCCTCGTTCTCCTGCATCCGCAGCCTCTCCTCGTCATCCTTTTTCCGCGCCCTTTCTGCGTACTCCTCCTTGTCCCACTTGCGTCGAAAGTCGGTATCGGCAGCTTTGGCGCTGTACGCGCCTTGTTTGCTATCCGCCATGGATGTAGTTGGTGAAGTGAGGTGCTAAGTTGGCCACGTTTTCCGGCGCTTGGCTGAGTGAGTGACCGGCCCGTCAAAAGTCAATCTTATCATTTACTTTAGCAACACAACAACATGCATCTGCCACCTACAAGGGGGAATATTAGGACGAGATTGGGTGATCGACGTGAACGCCATCAGCACGCCATCACACAACAGAATACGTCCAGAACACTCTACGTCAGTCTTGGAATTCATAGCACACCGGTAGATAAAGGGCGAACTCGACACAACACTGCCCTCAGCTTTTTGTATCACAGCTGAGGGTAAGTGCTCTTATATTACTGTAACGTTACTGCCGCTTACATGTACTGTACATTAGTATCATCATCTACAGGTCCGTTACACAACAAAACGAGCTTTTTGTATCACAGCTGGAGTCTCATCATCTACAGAATACAATAGGTTTTGGGCCCTGCGGGTCCTGAGTGAAGACCCGTTACCTCTCTGTCGTGACCTCACCTTGTCTCATCGAGAATCCTCTGAACCGGCTGCGCGCCTTGCCTGTGTTTTCTGCCTGCCCCTGATCGATCGTGCATCTGCTGTCTCGTGCTCTCCTCGTATACTCTCCTCGTCTAAGCCTCATCCAGAATATATCGGCCAACGTCGGACTTACCGGAACTATGAGCCCCTTATCAAGCCTCCCCAGTGAGGATAGTGCAAACGGTTCCACAGGTCAGTCGCCCAGCAACAACCCCTTCACACTACCGCCGCCCTCCACTGGCAGGTTACCGCCCTCGGCACGGCACAGCCCAACTAATCCTTTCGCCACACTACCCCCCGTCGCCCAGCCCCAGCCTCAGTTCGCCCCGCCTCCTGAACCATCGCCGGGCAACCAGCCGTTACAGCAGCCCGGCCCTCCGGCCCAACCCCCTTCGGCCCAGCTTGCAAACCCACAGTATGCGTCAACTTATGCCCACCCCGCTTACACCACGCCTCAGTACGCTCAGTATACACAATACCCCATGCAAAACCAAGGAGGAGGCGCGCCGGCGTTCCCTTATACTCTGATCGAACGCGAGACCCTTGCGGGGATGCCACCCTGGCCACCCACTCTTAAACTCTCACTTAACGTCGGCAACTGGCACGAGTGGTCACGTCGCCTCACTAGCTCACTTGCAATCTGCCAGCTCGACGACTACCCGCTTAACAGGTTGCTCTGCCCAGACCCCCGCGTGGACACAGTTGGACATCGTGCATGGACAGGCAACGATCGCATGATACTCGGCTTCATGCGATTGCAGATGAACTCATTAGAAATGCAGCAGATCGCTGCCTGTGCAACCTCGGCGGAGGCCTACGCTATTCTGAGGGCACGTCACGAGAAACGGACACAGACCCAACTCATACAGCGACTGAGCCAAATCTGGTTTGACGATGACCCCCAAAACTTCGAGACACAACTGGCACACTACAGGGACCTTCTTTACCAAATAGAAAGCATGGGCAGCATCGATGTTAATCAGTTAGGGCTTTACTTCTTGTCTCGGAATCTAAAAGTATCACACCCTACCGTTCATGAGGCCTTGGCGCCGGCGATCATGAATGGATCGATCACAGAAGAGCTGTTGGGCACTTACATGTACTATTACTTCGAGATGCGCGCAGCGCAGATTGCTCAATCTCAAAACGGTGGCCCCCCTCCCATTCCGGGCATGGCACTTCCCGCCTTCGTACCCGATGTGGCGATCTGCAACAAATGCAAGAAGGTCGGGCACTCTGCCGAATTTTGTGTCGCCCCGGGAGGAAAACGTGCAGGTCTATCCACTCATGCGTCAGCGCGCCGCATGTGACGCGAACAGAGGCAGAATAGACAATGCTCCCAATACCGGTCCAACCGCCTGGACACCATAGAATACTACCTATAATACATCGCTTGACCGTAAAATGGTGTTTACTCTTATGCCACGCTGCACTGCTTTCTCCTGACCGTGACCCTCCCCAACCCCGAGTATGCGAGACGGAGAGCTGGTGCTACGTGGCACACTCGAAGGCGTTCTCAACCGGACCAGCCCGCGCGGAAGAGTACGGTACCAGTACCCGCACATAGGTGTCCGTGCGTCGTGTGATGCTGCTTGCGGCACCTCCTCTGGCTCATGTCTCCATCTGCGGAGCGTCTTCATCGTTGTATCGATAGACGGCCCGGGATGACACGCGACATACGATTTGTCCCTTTCTTACTGGTGTTGTGTACGATATGTCTCAATGTACAGTACGACGGACAGGCTAGTTAATAGTTTTAATGAAACGGCGCATGGGAAACCCAGCACCACAATCAGTTCCCATCCGGAGTTTGCTACCGCCAGAGGCCAAAGCTCCACTCGGACATTCGTCCTCAGGCTGCGACGTTCAGCTGACTTCTGACTGGTGGAAGTCGCCCTTTGCGCCGCTGGTTGAAAGTCATTGTATCGTCGCTATCTGCAGCTTTGCGCTTTCGACTGTCCCTGCTCGCCGACGGATTCGGACGAAGCACTGTCTTGTACAAGCTACCGTCGTCGTCCACGTCCCGTCTGGAAGCCAAATGTCTATATATGATAGCCAATATCCACTCGGAAGAGCGGAGTTTCTCGATAGCTTCCCTGACTCGTGTCAGTCTCGTGAATCTTGCTCCCGTTCAGCTGTCACCACCAACTGGGCATCCGGGCTCAAATCAGTATTGCCCGACGGAGGTATAAGTCATGGAAAAGCGAGCGTAGTTCCTCGAGTATGGCTCTGCAAGGAGCCCGAACGAATCGTAGACAGTTATACGATCAAGATAGGTGTCTCAGGCAGGCTAGCTTTCCTGACCTGGCCCGAATAATGCCATCACGGTCAAGGCCAGTCTCGAGCTTGATTAAGATGTGTGTGGGCTGGGCAACTGGAGGTGCCCCCCCCTTGGTTATATTTAGGGTGTTGTGCATAGTAGGCATGGTATAGGAGGGATAAGCATACCAACAGGGGTAACAACAAACCTTCCAGAATGGCGTGGTAATCCCTGTACTGTATGTGGTTGACGCTCGGGGTATACTTCTAGCCTTGATGATCCCTGGCTGCTGTTCTGCCTCATGAATTGCCCGACAAACTCGTCAAACGCACTTGGTGATTTATCCTCACACAAGATTTTGATCTCGTTGTCAAAGTTTGTAGACGGGGATTACGTCTACAAACTTGACAACGAGATCACGTCATGTGATCGGTGATAACGATGTATTCCTGATCTACGAGGGCCGGAGTGCTTCGGCGCTGGACCGGGAGGTGGAGAAAACTGAGGTAGAGGCTGGATAGCTTGGGGCGGCGTGGCGAAAGGATTAATTGGGCTTTGGCAAGGAGCTTCGGGTGGTAGTTCAGAAGGTGGCAGTGCGAACGGGTTATTGGGTATCTGGGCTGCAGAGCCATTGTCATTGTCATCATCGGGAGGGCTGGGGAGGCTTGACAGGGGTCATAGCTCCGACGAGTCCGCGGTGGTTGACATGTTCCGGGCAAAGTTTATACGAGAGGATGCGAGACGGCAAAGATACGGTCAATCAGAGGCAGGCAAGAGACACAATCAGGCGCGCGGCCGATTCAGAAGGCGGTTCGACGAGATGACAACAGGAGTGAGGTCACGATGAAGGGATGACGGGTCTTCACGCAGGACCCGCAGGGCCCATAATCTGTAAACGATAAGACCTCAGCTGTGATACACGAAGCTTTATTTGTCGTGTCACGGACCTGTAAACGATACGTGTAAGTGACGGTAATGCTACGACGATCTGAATGCACTTACCCTCAGCTGTGATAACTATCAAGTTATGTTCTATACCGAGATCGGGTGTCGATTATTCGATCCCGTCTACACCTTTCTACACATACATTCTCTCCCACAGCCACAATCTTTGAGGATCGTAGTCTTCCCTAATCACTTCAGGAGCTTGTTTCTTGCACTCAAATACCTCTCCCACATCCCTTGGACAGCCTCATCGCTCATGATCCAGCCTTGTCCATCTGGGCCACCCTCAAGACCCTTTCTGAATCCCTGCGATGTAAGCCAGCCACGAAGGTATTGCTTACCGAAGCTCGGCTGGCTGCGGCCGGGAGCATACCCCTCCTGCGGCCAGTAGCGCGAGGAGTCGGAGGTAAGCGCCTTGTCAATGAGGATGACCTCGCCATCGACGAGCCCAAACTCGAACTTCGTGTCTGCGACAATGAGTCCTCGCGTAGTTGCATACTCCGCTGCGGTGGTGTAGAGATTTACAGCGACGACAGATCTTATCGTACATATCTTGCCCGATGAGCGCGGCGGCTGCGGGACTGTGGTGAGCTCGCGTTGGGTGGGTAGAATGGTGTGCGTCACCTCGTTCGGGAGAGATATTATCGTCGTGTGCTCCCTGTTCTGCCTTTGTGGTGGGCGTGAAGAGCGGTGCGGGGAGGTTTTCTGACCCCAGGAGGTCATCAGGCACTGAGTCCCATGCACCGTACGAGACTCTTTGTACTCGGTCCATGCGGAACCTAGAAAGGTGTTCAGCGTGCAGATCCTTGGTTCGTGATGCCAATGCTCACCTGTGATATACTTGTACGATCGCCTCGAGGGGTACGACCTCTGCCTTCCTGACGAGGATGGAGCGGCCCTCCAATTGTTCCCTGTGTTGGTGGACCTCCTCCAGCATCTCCGTGAGGACTCTGCCTTTGTCTGGGATCTCCTTGCGATGCGAGCTGTCGGGTAAGACTCAGAAGATACGAACGAGGGGAGGAGGCCATTACATTTTTTAGAGTGACATCGTACGCGGATATGCGATCGGAGGCGACGGAGAGGAGGTGGTCCAGCGAGGACGTCGCGTAGATGTCACGGACCTTGCCCTTGGAAAGCAACTTGAGCTGAGGGACGTTTGAGTCGATCAAGGCGGCCATTGGCCCAATATAGTAGTTAGTAGTAAGATCCTGTAACGGAGAAGCCAGCATCGCATCACTCGTGAATCAAATGAGTAAAAGGTGAGTACGTACGACCTGAGCCCTGAGCGGCTACCAAAAACCAAATCAACCCGAAAATGTTCGCTCCTCCCAGGAATTTCAAAACTCGGGAAACTGCGGCGCGGCGGGCTGTGATTCATTTATTCCTAGTTGAACTCCGAGTCGATGCCTTTGTCTCTCAGGCTGTCGATGCCGATGACTCCTCAGGTGCAGCAGTGTAAGGGCAGCCTGAGCACAGGAAGCGCATATAGTTCGGGAGGGGTATGACAACATGAGAGTCTGTCTAGCTCAGAAGAGAACTCACGGACCCAGCCCTAGGCTCTCAACGTTATACGTTCTGCACCCCGGGCCTGGGCGGCGGATAATGCGTTTCTTCAACGAATCATATTAATTAATAACGTTCAGTTTTAATTAGATTAGAAACATCCTGGTACTATGATTGAAAAGATAGCACGATTAGGGGCGAGTGAGACCAAGGTGCACGGGCAGGAACAGTAATCGCGAGACGCTTCTTGTTGGGCTCTAAGTCACGGTATACGTCACTTTGTCACGTCGCTGCGGCGGCGTAATAGGTTAGTACTAGGAAACTCCAACTGCGTTGGCGTAGACCTTGCTGCTGCCAAATCAAACTGTGATTCTATGCTGATTGTCAGTGCCACCTCGCAGATCCAACGAAACGATGCCGACAGACACATGATTTAATGGTTTCGTCCACCGGATCTTCCGGTGGACGAAACCGGATATCCGGCATCACAGTCACGCATCGTATGTTGGAACTCTCAATTTTTCACGCAGTGTCAATGGTGGAGAAACATTCTACCTAATATATGCAATGGAGTACAAAGTATTCTAATGTGTTGTAGCTACTGTACGAGATCGAATGAAAGAAAAAAAAAAAAGACCCCCCGGCTGCTGTTGCCGCCGCTGTCGTCGCCGGGGTTGCTGCAACTGCAGCGGCCGTCGCACCATCGCTGTGGTTGGTGCTGCTGCCGCCGCCGCTGCCGCCGTCGCTGCAGTTGCAGCCGTCGTCGTCGCTGCGGTTGCTGCAGCTGCAGCTACACCCGTCGCTGCAGCCATCGGTGCAGCTACCGCCGCTGCTGCCGTTGCTGCCGCCGCCGCTGTCATCGTCGCTGTGTCTGCTGCAGCTGCCGCTGATGCCGTCGCTGCAGTTGCTGCAGCTGCAACCGCCGCAGCCATTGGTGCAGCTGCCGCCGCCGCCGCTGCTGGGGTTGCTGCAGCTGCAGCCGTCGTCATCGCTGCATCTGCTGCAGCTGCCACCGACGCCGTCGCTGCGGTTGCTACAGCTGCAGCCATCGTCGTTGCTGCGTCTGCTAGCCGCTGCCGCCGCGGTCGCTGCAGCTGCAGCCGTCGTTGTTGCTGCGTCTGTAGCCGCCGTTGTCGCTGCGGTTGCCGCAGCTGCCGTCGTCATCGTCATCGTCGCTACAGTTGCAGCAACTGCCGCCGCCGCCGTTGCTGCTGCAGCTGCAGCTGTTGTCGTTTGGTGCTGCAGCCGCTGCCGCCGCTGTCGCTGCGTCTGCTGCAGTTGTAGCCAGGGTCGTCGCTGTGGTTGCCGCAGCTGCAACCGATATCGTCTCTGCGGTTGCTGCAGCCGCAGCCGCCACCGCCGCCGTAGTTGCTGCTGCAGCCGTCGTCCTCGCTGCGTTTGCTGCAGCTGTAGCCGGGGTCGTCGCTGCGGTTGCTGCAGCCGCCGCCGTCGCTGTTGCTGCTGCAGCTGCAGCTGTTGTCGCTGTTGTTGCGCACGCACCCTACGGCATGATGGGTGATACTGATAACGTTACAAGTGCGCGCCACATACTTATGGGCACTGTACGTCTGTGAAATCTATCTAGCTTGGCTTGCGTTGGTGCGAACCGCTGAACCTGACAATTAACAGGGATCCAGACCTAACGCTGTTCTAGAACAGTCGTCAACCGGATCTTGCAGTGTGGACGAAACGGGCCTTCCGACGTCACAGTCACGCCGACATACGATGCGAGTTGGTGCCTTTCCGCAACCAGTCACTCTCTCAAAGTAGTTTAGCGCAAATTTTAGTGCAAATTTAGACGCTCATCGTCACAAACGCGTTCGCTGTCATTTCAATCTCAGAACTGTCTTTTTTTAGTCATCAATGTCCACATAGAGTTCTTTTTTTAAAAAACTACGCTTACTTAAGATATAATAGTTAGTTTTTCCCAATATCACTTGTGGGAATATAACACCAAAAATATACAAATTTCTTTTTCCGAGTTAATAATTACTAATGCGCGGTTGCTCATTAGTTGCTTACATACTCAAACAATAAAAGTGTCAAACCGGGATTCAAACCCTCGACTCACTCATGTGACACGGAGTTACTT
>QLOS01005825.1:0-12195 GCA_003313725.1 Russula sp. MG48
GTGCAACGGTGGGGGGTGGCGGCGCAACGGCAGGGGGCGGCGGCACAAACGGCGGGGAGCAGCGGCGACGCAGCAACAGCGGCAGCAGTGTTTCTATTTTATTACTTAATTTTGTAGCTACAATTTTTGTACATACATTAGAACTTGATAATAGATATAGAAACTGTAACCTGGGTACTACCTGCCTCAGGTCACACAGTGTGACAAATTTTACCATGGTGTCACCCATGCTTAATCTTGCACACTTGTCATGCTTGTGAAACTTGTCAGTGCTTGCCAACTTGTGTGACAAGCTGACAAGCCCCAAAAGTGGCAAAAAGCTCACAAGTTTTTTGTCATCTTGGTGATGCTAGGGTCAGTATGTATCGGGCAATTCATCTGTTGATTTTCTGGGGTGATCGGTAGTACTGAAGGTTCTTGTGGTCTGTGATGATGAGAACCTGGTGCTGCGTGCCCATGAGGAGGTGGCGCCAGTGTTCTAGGCCTCAGACTATGGCCAGGAATTCTCTATCCCAGATGGGGTAATTGCATTCCATAGCGGTGAATGTTTTGGAGTCATATCCTACTGGTCTGCGGTGTCCCTGGGGGTCATACTGATACAGGATGGCTCCTGTGGCATTCTGGGATGCATCTACCTCAAGCTCATAGGGTTGCGCAGGGCTTGGTTGCCAGAGAACTGGGTCGCTAGTGACAATGTTGATGAGTTTATCCACCATGGCTGAGCATTCATCTGTCCAGACGAAGGGAGTCCCTTTTTTCAGTAGGTTGGTAAGGGGGCGTGCAATCTCTGCAAATCCTGGGATGAAGGGGCGTTGGTAGCCCAGGACTCCTAGCGTGGAATGCAACTGTTTAATGCTGGTGAGGGTGTGGGGCCATTCCTTGATCCCCTGTAGTTTGCTGGACTCAATGTGCAGGGATTTGCTGTCGATAACGAGCCCTAGGTATTCCACTCTTCGCTGCTTGAAGAGGCACTTCTGTGGTTTGAGGAAGAACGATCCTTCTTCCAGCACATCCAGGAGTTCATGGACAATTTGATGATGTAGGGCATGGTCTAAGGGCATTGCAACCAGGATGTCATCCATGTATATGAAGATCATCCTGGGGTACTTGAGCTTTAGTGGGCAGAGCAACCTGTCCATGACTCGTTGGAAGGTGCTGGGGGCGTTGCATTGTCTGAAGAGCATGACACGGGGTTCGAACAATCCCTGCAGCATTTTGAAGGCAGCTTTCCATTGGTCTCCCTCCTTGATGTGCACATTATGGTATCCCCAGCGAATGTTGAACTTGGTGAAAAGGGTACAACCCTCCAGGTCCCTTGTGAGGATGTTAATATCGGGTAGGGGGTACACATCTCGGATTGTCCAGCTATTCAGCATGCGATAGTCCTGAACCGGGCGGAGGGATCCATCTTTCTTTTTGATGAAGAAGAAGGGCATGGTGTAAGGAGATTTTGATAGCTGGATGTATTCCTTGTCGAGCTGTTCCTTGATCCAAGCATCGGCAGTGATCAGTTCCTTGGGGTTGAGGGGGTAGACTTTACAGTCTAGCGTTGCCAGGGTGTCTGGTTTAAGGTTGATGGCATGGTCATCCTCGCAGCTTGGGGGGAATCGTTGTGCTTCCTTTTCAGAGAAGACTCTCCAATGTCATGCGTATTCTCTTGGTACGTCCACAGGGGTGGGGGCCACCTGCTCTTGGTGGGCTTTTATGGCCCATTCTTGTGCAATGTTGGTTCGGTTGATCTGGAGGACGAGGCTATCTCCTTCCTCCCATCCTGTTGTGCTTAAGGCATGACCTAGCATCTGGGCATAGTGCAATAGGGTTTTTGGCTGTTCTGGCACCTTCCTGCTGGTTGGTGTAAGTGAGATTGGCCCCCCTTGGATGGTTTGCGTGGTCCAATTGATATCAGGGTTAAATGCATGGAGCTAGGGGAAGCCTAGGATGGTCCTATCTCGTCCTAGATTGGCCCAGTAAAAGCGCTGGACATGCTTCTTGCTCCCTTGTTTGATCAGGAGATTGCAGTATGTGGTGATGTGGCCACTGCGGTTTTCTGATCCATCCACATTGTATAGAAGGCGGGGTTAGGGGAGCCGGTGCAGGGTGAGGCGAAGTCTTTTGGCCATTTTCTGGTCGATGAAGTTATCTGTGGCACCACTGTCCACTAGTGCTCTTTCTGCAGCCTTCCCATGTATGTTTGAAAACGTGAAACTGGCATTGACACTATTTCGATTCGAGACATACATGGTACAAATTTGCGAAGCTTGATCCCAGGCTGATAGATCAAGCCGCTTTAAAAATCCAGATCTTCTTCTATGATCTGATCAAACATAGCAGTTCGTTCCATGGCATTCATGGAATGTAGCTGAGAAATGAGGTCTGACTGTGTCATTTGACTAGCGCTGTCTTCTGGGCCAATGCTAGGGGTGATTTGGCTTTCTGTTTCAACTGTCCTGGCTCTGGGTGGGGGTGGTCCTTGGTGTTGGGGCTTCTTGCTGCATTGATTTGCACGATGCCCCACTTCTTTGCAGAAGAAGCATTTCCACTCGTCCATGAGCCTTTTCTTTTCAGCCTCCGTCAGTGGTCCCCCTAGGCAGTTAGCATCGACCTCCATGGGAACTGGGCTGTTGCTCCTCCTGGGTCATGCAGGGGCAGGGGCGCTTCTGGGGATAAAGCGAGGACGTGGTGCGAAGTATGGTGCGAAATGTGGTGAATTGGGGTTAGGTCCCAGCATTGCTGTTTTGCACGCTGTCCTTTGGATTTCCTTGCATGCTGCTTCCTTCCATCCTTCGATCATCGTGGGGACTGTGTCTCTGTTGAGGATTTTGAGTGCTATTCCTCAGTGCAGCCCTTTTGTGAAGAGGTCCAGGGTTCCTTGTTCATTTGGAGACCATCCTGAGGCTAAGACATAGTGATCGAAACTGGTGATGTACCCGTCAATGTCATCTCCCTGCATCCGCAGCTCTGTGAGCTTTCTGTAGGCTTCCTGTTCTTTAGCCATGTCTGTGAATGCTCGTTTGAAGCTGTCTTCAAACTCCATCCATAGGACTTTGTCTGTGCGTGCAATGGGGTTAATTTGTCTGACAACTTTGTTGTTGAGGGCCTTCATCTGGGCATTGCCCCAATCGTCAACCTTGGGTCCCCTAATGAGGGATATGGTGAGGGCTACGCGGTTGTAGGGGATGGTGACATTTTCTGAGGTGCTGTGGAGGATTCTGTAGATGTTGAACTCCCTCAGGAAGTTGTTGCTTTTGCTTCGGTCCCCTTCAAAGGTGGTGGGCTTATTCCCAGTGGCACCGTTATCGTTTCTTGGTGGGGTGACTGTGGCCATTGCTGGTGCTGCTGGTTGTGGTTGTTGGAGAATGGGAGGGGGCGCGGTTGGTTGGGCTGCTGCATGGGCAATTTGTAGGAGCTGGGGCGTTTCTTGGGATTCTGGTTGGAGCGGGTGCATCCCTTGCAGCGTTGCTATGTCCTGGAGTCCGGTGCTGATGAATTCTTCTAATGGTGAGATGATTTGTGGTATCAGCGTGGGTTCCTCTCCTTTGCCAGTGCTGTGGAAGGTGGATGATGTTTGGCTGGGGCTGGCTGGGTCGATGCTGATAGGTTCTGGGGAGTCTGGTTTGAGTGAACTATGTCCTAGTCCTGTCTCGTTGGCATGTTCTAGTTCTAGGATCTCTTCTGCTCATGTCCAGTATCTTCCTTGGTCATAGACTATAAGGTACCAATTGTCGTTCAGGTATTCGATGGTCCTTTCTCTGATGCCTAGCGGTGTGAATAGGCGGACGTGATAGCACCAGTAGTCATTCGTGTCGTTTCTTTTCCAATAAGCTTCTCCTTTGATGTAGTCAGGGAGGTCGTCTTCCCTTCTGATGGGTACCCTTGTTCTAGTTCCTGGCATGAACGCAAGTCTGATTTCTTCCAGGGTTGCTCAGTGGAGGGGGAAGCCTGCTGTCTTGAAGAAGGCGTTGCAGATGAAGTCTAGTTCTTGTGCGAAGCTCTTGAGCTTGCTGATGAGTTGGTTTAGAAGGCGGTGGTGGTGATTGGGTCCTCTGTCACAGAGCCAGGTACACTCGTGGCTGTGATGGATGGCGTTGCCTCTAGCTTGGTCAAGCAGGTGATGGGTCCACTCTATGGTGTCGAGAAGGCTATCTGGTGTGATTTCTCTCAGCCCGGTCAGTCTGTGTCTTCGAGCAGACTCCAGGGTGTCAGTGATAGTTCTAGGATGGTGAGGGCAGCTTCTAGCATGTTAAACTCTCCTTGCCACTCTTGGTTGATGTGGCAAAAGACGTCCCTTTCAATGAGTAGGGAGAGGTGTACTTCTGTGGCTCCTTTGGAGCAGGTGTGGTGGCAAATGGTGTTGTGGTTGTAGATGGCGACATCTAGGTAGGATCTCCAATGTTCTATGTGGAGGCGGCATCTGGCAAGTTCCTGGAGGCGTTCAGCAAAGGCAGCGTCGTCCAGGATGTTGTTTTAGTTGTGATATGGGCAGTACTGGCTGGCACAGAAGTAGCTGTGAAGACTAGCATGTCTTTCTTGGCATGTTTCGTGTGTTTTTGCTCCTGGGATGAATTCTATCGCAGCTGGCAATGCTAGTATGCTGAAGGTGTTTCTGTTTGGTGGCAGGGGGTATTCTTCCTTTGGACTGTAGCGTTTGTGGTGGTGCACCATCCACAAGTGGTAAGGGAAGCTTGACTTATGTTACAGCTCGAGGGGCCATCAGCATGACTTGTGCAACTAGGCATGTGGCAAGAGTGAACATGTGCGAGGGCAACGAGCATGTGGTCCTGAGAGAGACACTTCCAGTGGTCTCGATGACGCAAGAGTGAAGCAGGGTCTTCAGAGTAGAACAGCTAAGTCACAGGTGCTTGTGACTTCAAGGTTCAAAGCTTAAGTCGTTGCAGCCAACTTAGAAGGGCGTGGGAGTGAAGCAAGATAGTGCTGAGCGAGCACCAAGACGAGAGGGTGAGAGAAAGCGACTTAGAGTGGCAAGCTCAAGTGAGGAGGCAAGGTCAGGTCTCAATTACGAAACTAAGTCAAGCTTAAGGCTTGACTGGCATAAAGGGGGCTCCTTATATAGGGAGCTACAAGAGGACACGTGCTAACTACTACCTGAGTCATAACAAGGGTAGTGAGTCAGTCCAAGATCTGGAGCTAAGTATAGTAGTGGAGCAATGGCCACATCACTCCACATGAGTCACGCACGCTCCACAGGTGTCATATCGTACAGTAAGCAAGCTGGAGTCAGAATGAGTCACAGACGAGTAAGGGTAAGCATAGGGGCATAAGCAAGAGAAAATGGTCCATGCAGTCCGTGAAGGAGATCGTAACACCTACCTAGCAGGGAGCATGCACAAGGTCATCATACACACAGACCACCATAACTTACAATACTTCCTGCGGCCCCAGAACCTCAATTGTCACCAGGCTAGATGGTCGCCAGAACTCCAGGAGTATGACTATCAGCTGGTACACATCCCAGGTAAACAACATGTCCCCACAGACTTCCTATCACACCCTCCAGGAGAAAAAGGGGAGCACGACAACGAAAATATCACCCTATTCCCACCAGAACATGTCATGACCCTGCAATTCACCACCTTTCCACAAGATTTGGCTAGACGAAGGGAAATCCTCTAACGATATCACAACCACCCCCTTGCAGGGCACCCAGGCATCAAGAACACCCTTGCACTCCTGCGAAGACACTATGAAGGAGGAAAGGAACTCGAACAATTCACAAAGGAATATGTGCAAGGATGTGCCAAATGCCAAGAAACCAAAGCATGCACCACACAACCAAAGGCCACCCTCTTCCCAATTGACATCCCTGCAGAAGAAGGGCCTTTCCAAAGCATTTCTATGGACCTGATCACAGACCTCCCCCCCTCAGCAGGACACAACGCAATCCTCACCATCATCAACCAAGGCTGCTCCAAAGCTGCACGATTCCTTCCATGCTCAACCACCATCACAGGAGAGGGAGTGGCTACACTATATTTCCGCCACATCCTCCCATGGTTTGGACTCCCCAGACAAGTTATCTCAGATCGTGGCCCCAGATTCACATCACACTTTGCATGTGCACTGGCCCAGAGCATACACACCAAACAGAACATTAGCACTGCCTTTCACCCCAGGACAGATGGACAGAGTGAATGTGCCAATCAACAGGTGGAACAGTACCTGCACCTCTGGGTTCCAGACCAACAGGACCAGTGGGCATACTACCTCCCCATGGCAGAGTTTGTGTACAACTCTTGGCCACATGATCGCACAAAACTCACCGCACATGAACTCCTCTTTGGCTATCAACCTCAATGCGTGATTGACAATGACCCCACACACCCACCAGCAGTGCAGGACCACCTCACACACATTCTTGATGCCAGGAAATGTGCACAAAGGCTCCTGAGTGCGCCACCTAAGACAACAGTACCCCAGTTCCAAAAGGGACAAAGAGTCTGGCTAGAAGGACGCCACATCAAAACCTATCATCCCTCTAGTAAGCTGGCGCCCAAATGCTTTGGACCATTCAAAATCACATCTGTCATCTCACTGGTGGCTTACCAACTGGAATTGCCACCATCATGGACGATTCATAATGTGTTTCATGTGGATCTCCTAATGCCTTACCAAGAAACAGATGCCCATGGGCCCAATTACACCCGCCCCCCACCAGATATCATTGAAGGCACACCAGAATGGGAAGTAGAATGCATTATGGGGGAGTGCCACTGGGGCAGAAAGCATGAACACCAGTTCCTAATCAAATGGAAGAACTACCCACATGCTGACAACACATGGGAACCAGCCACAGGAGTGCACGCTCCAGACCTTGTCAGGGAGTTCCATCAAAGAACCAGGATGCATCGGGGCGATGCAAGACCTAAGAGGGGGGTAATACACGGAAGGGAGGGACATGCATGCCTCATTTCCACCCTCACAAACTCAAGAGCATGACCAGCCAGGACACAGGAATTTCCAGTTGGACTTTGTGTGCCAGGTCCTTCGTGCACATCTCCAACAGCATTGACAGCAGCCACCAGAAGTCCAGAATTGGTGCCAGACTCGTCACGCACCTCTACCAGCCATGTGCATTGAGCAGCATCGTCAGCGTCGCTTTCTCCTACACCAGAATCAGGATCAGAGACGTCGCTTGCTGTCATTGCCACGTCCAGCCCCAGGAGGAGCCTACCAACATTCTCGCCTCCCACGCAGCTCCCAGACTATCCTCCCACACAACTCCCAGACTACCCTAACAGTAAGCTGCTTAGAAACCCAGCCAGAAAGCTGACAAAGGAAGGTTTCTGGCCCAAAATGGCATGAAACAAGACAGCCTATAAGACTGCAAAGAAACACCCCCAATCTTTCTCTATCTACCCCCATCCATTCCTCGCAGCTGTGGCTTCAATCTACCCTAACATCTTTTGCGCTTCCTTGTCCCCACAGAATTTTAATTGTGCCACTACACTTGCTGCTGCCCATCAACCTCGTTGCCCTCATCCTGCTTACATGTCTTCCTTGTCTGTGGCATCCTCTGCGCCAGGCTCCCCCATCTATAAGGGGGACTACAGTGACTTCCTTGCTGCAGTAGACCAACCCATCCCTGCCTTGGAGCCCCCTCTGGGTTCCCCCATGACAGACATTGAGCTTCCCCCTGTTGACACACTGGAGACCCTCACCACCAACCCAGACACCACCTCCTACCCAGATGACTCTCCATATGCACCCCTTGGCCACTCCACCACCACTCACATCCCCGGCCTCCTACTCACGGATGCCATGGGGAACCCAGTCTCTGAAAGCAAGGAAGAGGGACCATCCTTCGCCATCAACATGCGCAGTGTGACCACAGGAGAAGAAGTCATCCGCTGCCTCAATGCTACAGTGGCGGAGATCATTGACACCCTGGAGGATGAAGACATGCGAGGCACTGTCATTGATGCCATGTCCTCGCTTCACAGCCTGGTGGAAGGAGACTCTGCCCTAGGTACACCCTCCTGGAACCCTGCCAATGTCCCAGATGAGTGGAGCCCCCTCGCGTCTATTGATGTCGAGGGCATCGCAGAGGGAGCAGAGGAACAGGATCACCCTGGGCACCCCTACCACCTCAACCACCCCTGCAGCACCTACTACTTCCCTCAGAAGATCCAAGATGGATCTGGCACCTTGACCACCCCCAAGTATGTCACCTTCATGTTTGGAGCCAAGGACCCAGTCGTCCTGGCCACCATGGGGCATGGCAGGGTCATATTCACCTACCCCCTTCATGCATGACCGGTACCCCAGCACAGTTCACACCCACTCCCCCACCTCACGCAGAGGCAGGTCTCAATCTTCTCAGACGAAGGGGGGGACACTGGCTCCTTCTGGCACCACATAGACAACGCCCTCAAGGCAGTAGGGGACCCGTACCTCATTGGGGAAGTCGAGCACCTGTGCACAGCAGAAATGGGGATGGACTCCCATG
Source organism: Russula sp. MG48 (assembly GCA_003313725.1). Taxonomy (NCBI): domain Eukaryota; kingdom Fungi; phylum Basidiomycota; class Agaricomycetes; order Russulales; family Russulaceae; genus Russula; species Russula sp. MG48. The sequence continues at coordinate 8,465 of QLOS01005825.1, forward strand.
CGATTGACATAGAGACAGAGAAGTGGCGCCTGGCTGAGGCGCAACGCCTCCTCAAGTGGCACCAGAGGAGGCTCAATTATTACAAGGACCAGTGTCACCAAAGTGTAGTGCACCTCTCCAACGCAGATGCCTACAACGTCATCTTCCCCTACCTCACCTCCATCCATGCCCCACTGGGCACCCCAGATGACCAGGTCCTCTCCTACTGCCCCTCCCCTGTGCTGCGTGAAGCCCTGGCCAAGGCAGGGCACAGCAACACGCAGCGCCCTGAGCCATGGACCCTCTCCTAGCGTATCTTTGGATGCCCCCCTCCTAATGCATGGTCCCTCCTTGAACACATCACCCAGGAGGGCTCCTGCCTCGACCGTGAGGCCGAAGGGGAGCCTATGGCCACAGTGGAGTATGACGCAGATGCCATGGACACTTATGACTGGACTGACCAAGGTAGCAACTGAGGACAGTCGCAGACTATAGGAGAGGGGTGATGTTACACTCCCGCTTCACTGTATGGTTCATTTCTTTTCATTCTTACTGCCTACTACTCTCTGCACTTCACCTATGGACTGCCGGGCCCCTATGGCCCATGACCCCGCCTATGCCTTCCTATTTTGCTCTGGACACTTACCACTCAGCCTGACGGGCCGTCAGGACCGACGCGCATCCACTAGTGCTACATTTGCATGCCTCTGCGCATGCGCTGCCTTGACACTTACTGACTCATACTGTATGATGACTCCAGATGACTGTGTACTAGTAGCAGTGTCCTAGGGGCACCATGACTCGTTCTGACTCCCTATGAGTCATGTCTCCATGTACTTATATCGTGCAGTTCACCTAGGACAGACCCTAAGTCTGTTCTCTTGTAATCTCAGCTCGTGAACAGTCCCCTTCCTTCACTTGTGAACCACAGCTCCTCTGGTCAATTGCCAGACTTCATGTGTCCCCTTGTAGAGCACTAGCATATGCTCAAAGGCAAGGGAAAGCTTACTATCAGACATCACAAGAGCATGCCTGCACGCGAGAGGTATACAGACCTCTTACATTTGAGGCCTCAGTCACCAGCATCACCTATGCCCCCTCCTTCACCTGTGGAGGTACGCTCACTTGGTGGGTGTGACACTGGCTGTGTTTATTGCTTGGATTAATTCTTGTATGTAGTGCTCTAAGTCATTTCTACAGTCTGTGATTTGTGAGCATCATCATCAGGGGTGTCACGATACTGAGGGGTGTTGTGTCGGTTGACTGGAAGTGGGATGGTATGTGGCAGATTTCAGTTGGCACCTGGTAGGTGAAGGGGTAAGGGTCAATGGAGGGGATGATTTGGAGGAGGACATGAGAGTGTCTGTTCTTGTGGCAAAGGGGTCAGTGTGTCCCTGTCATCAGCTTATTCACAAAAATCTTGTGGTCTTTTTGGGTGTTTTTGGGTGTTTTTGGGTGTTTTTGTCTGGTTCACAAGACCACAAGACCAAAAAGACCAAAAAGACCCCACCAGATGAAAAGACATACTCAACTTTTTTTGTGATTAAATAGTAAAAAATATTAAGGATTTATTTAATAAATTTTAAGGCATGACATGAGTTATGGTACAAGCATGGACAGTAAATGAATAAAAATTTGCACACTAATGAATTCGAAAAAAACTAATAATAATAATAATAATAAAAAGAGGCTGCTGCCCCCTCACTGCCACCCTGCTGCTCCCACTGCCACAACCACTGCCACTGCCACTGCCACCACAACCACCACTGCTGCCACCACTGTTGCCACTGCCACTGCTGCTGTGGCACTGCCCACCACTGTGTTGAATAGGGATTTATTAGAAAGTATTTACAGTACAGATGTTAATACACTATATTGGGGTGCCCCATCACTACCACTGTGTTACAATCTCTGGTACGCTTGCTACGGTCTGGACTATCTATTTTTACCTACCATGACTCCTGCTCGTGACTGATGTGATCCAACTTGGCAGCACAGCCTGTGCCCAGGCTGCGCTCATACGACACTGCCCTGTGTTACTTGTGACTGATACTGATATGGCACAGCCCTCTGCTGTGCACTCTACTTACGCTATTGGCTGATACTTATGATGACTCACGGGTGTGACCCTACGTCACACCTAGGCTGTACTGCATTGATGTTGTGACTCAGATGGCAGTAGCATGTGACCTCTCCTGTAAAGCCTATATAAGGGCTGCAGTTTATGCCAGTCAAGCCCTAAGCTTGACTTAGTTTTGCAATCAACTAAAGTCTTGAACCTCATCTCTGCTTCCTCTCTCAAACGCAGTCTAGCCCTTTGAGAGTAGTAAGAACTCGCTTCGTCTCACATGCCTCTCTGAGTCACTGCAAGACTCGGCTCTGGATCGTGTTCCTAGATATCATCCTTATCTAGACACATATCTACTTCGCGTTTACCACAAGTCACCTGCCACACTTGCATGTCCTATCATGTGGGAAGGAGCTCATTACCTTCATGCTCAAGGCACTCGTGCTCAGTCACTCGCACACAGGCACATGCTCTCACATCACACTCACGTGACATGTCTTGCACATAGTCTCAAGTCGCACAAGTTGTGCTACCAGCCCATTGAGCTGTAACACACTGCCTGTCACTGCCACTGCACTCATCACCACCATACCCACTGCCGCTGTGGTGGTCATCATGGCTGCATCACTGCGATCATCATTGTGACTGCATTGCAGTGGTGGTCATCATGGTCATGTTGCTGTGGTCGCTGCCATGGCTGCATTGCTGCAGTCACTGTGTCACTGTGGTCACTGTGTCATTGCAGCCATCGCTGTCATCATCATGGCTGCATTGCCACCACCACAGTCGCTGCATTGCTGTGGTCCCCACGCTGCCGCCACATTGCTGGGGTCACCATGTTGCCATGGTCACTGCATTGTTGCAGTCGTTGTCATGGTTGTGTCACTGCCACCACTGCTGCAGCTGCGGTCACCATGTCATTGCCATTGTCATGGCTGCATTGCCGCTGCTGCTGCTGTGGCTGTGTTGCTGTGGTCACTGTATTGTTGTCATCATTGCAGTCCTTGCAGTCATCATCATCGTTGCATCGCCGCTGCTGCCACTGTGGCTGCATTGCTGCAGTCACCGTGTTGTTGCTGTGTCATTGCTGTCATTGCAGTCATTGTGGCTGCATCGCTATGGTTGCTGCTGTGGCTGCATTGCTGCAGCCACCATGTCGTGGCCATTGCTGCATCATTGCAGTCACTGTCATGGCTGCGTTGCCACCGCTGCTGCTGCTGTGGCTGCATTGCTGCAGTCACCATGTCGCCACTGTTGTTGCAGTCCTTGCAGTTATTGTCGTGGCTGCATTGTCACCACCACCGCTGCCGTGGCTGCATTGCTGCAGTCACCACGTCATTGCAGGCATGCTGTCATCGTGGCTGTGGTCATCATCGTGGCAGTGTTTTTTTTTTTTTTTTTTTTGAATCCGCACTTATATTCCACAGCGTATAACGAAGATACAGACGCGGTCTACGTAGTCCTATGTACTTATGATCAGGTAGTTAGAGGCAATATGAGATGAGTCAGTGTTAGCTAACTATGGGCTGGAGTTAGGATTAGCGGGTGGGATTGAAGTTGAGGCATAAGGCCTCCGTGGGGATTAAGATATCGGGGTATTACATTACGGGCCCCCTGCGGCGCCTGCTCTCTTTGGCTGCTATGAGCTGCTCATATTGAGCGCGTTTTTTGGGTGACCAGTTGG
>QLOS01005845.1:294-16577 GCA_003313725.1 Russula sp. MG48
CTAGGAATTGTTATCTCTAGTTATAATGGACAATACCTAGATAATTACAACTAGGAATTGTTATCTCTAGTTATGACGGACGATACCTAGCTAGGGATTGTCATGCCTATTTAGGCTGACAAGGTTGGGATAACCTGGAATACCTAGTTATGTAACTTTTGCTGATGTAAGTGCAACGCCTTTAGGGCGCGGGTACGATATACCATGTTTCACTTTTGTTTCACATGTGATCTACGACTTACTTTAGCTTGTGATTCAGGACTTGGTTACTATACTACGGACTGCAGCACTAGGCTCTCAAGGAGCTATAAGTAGTGCCAATTTGTATCGTGTCACCTCAGTTCTTGTGCTGTCTGTGCGCGCCGTAACTGAGGTGAGGACCTTGTGTTTACTTACTTGTTCCTGTACTTACACGGCGTAGTGTTTATTGCTATCGTCTTCTGTGCAGGTGATTAATACACAGTTCTCGTGCTGTCTGTGCGCGCCGTAACTGAGTGTTTATTGCTATCGTCTTCTGTGCAGACGACCACCGTGCGCACAACCTTGAACTCATTATTTCATCACACCTATAGTTCCCACACACTGCAGGTAAAGCGTGGACGCAACTTATACTTGACATGCCCCGTGTGCTGAGTGAAATCCGCCATGTTCCATGTAGAAACGCTATTCAAAATTTTCGACAATCAGTCCCAAGAGGTCAACAGGTGCACCTCTATTTTGACTATGGACGGGAGCGCGCTTTCCTGGATCCTTATAATCCTCGATGAAGACAAGGGGATTGAGGATTTTTCCGGATGCGTGCCTGGACCGTTTGACCCCTGTGGTTGTCCTAGACGCGACTTCAGTAATTCTTTCTCTTATGGACGTTCCGGCAACGCGTCCACGCGCTCCTCAAAACATGCGGCCAAAGGACCTCGCCTCTCACAGAGGAGCTCTACGGGAATAGATTGCGTATGTGCTTCAAGAGTATCTGGTATTACGGGAGAGCATACAATCAACTCGAGTCCTTACCGTCCTATGTCCCCCTCATCTTTTCGAGCCCAAAATGACGCTGAATTCACACCGAGCAAGACCTCACTGCACGCGTAGTTGGACACTGCTGCTTTGGCTCGTTGGTCGCAAAGACGTTTGCATAAAACATCAGCACATGCACCAGTATAGGTGGTCGGGTTAGCAATGCCGAACTAGCATGGCTTTAGGCTATTCTCGGCACCCCAAACAGGTGGTGGTTAGGCTTAGCCCGGGATGACGCCATCGATCTCGCAGACATCGTTTCCTTTACTCTAAGTGAGGTGGACACTTCGATCGCCAACAAATTCCGTCAGATGTGCAGGTTGTACTCTAATAGATGTTCAACATCCTCATCAAAGAACTTATACTAAAGACATGTGTACTGTACCCAGGGCCTCGCTTCTTGCAGATGAGTCGCGCAGGAACATAATGTATATGCGGCTAGGGACCTTCTGGTATTTGAGAAGAGCATGTAATCAACTCAGGAAGGCAGACCGCTTGCGTTCATCCATTGACACTGGTTTCTCCAGCCCCGAGATGATGGGCCGGATTGAGACCAAACAGGACCTTGCTGCCCGAGTGGTAGGACGCTGCTTTGCACCTCTGGTCATTAAAAAACTCTCAGGTGATGTCAACTGGCACATGGACGAGGGTGTGGGGGGCAGTGGCGCGGAACTGGTGTGTCTATCTGCCATCGTTGGCACGACGAGCCGCCGGATGATGATTACGTAGCTCGACCGGAGACGCCATTGACTTCGCAACGGGCGAGATTGGTCACCAATGAAATGCCATCGAAAGCATATTCCAAGGAGTTCAGTGACCAGCTGTAGCGCATATCGAAAAGATTGCCGTTCGCGGAGGAGGGGACAACACCTTGAATCCGTATATATCTACAGTACCCTCGACCAACTGCAGTGGTTGCGGTGGTTGATGTGGCACTAGGTCCCATCCGAGTCAGGGCCAGGCGCTTGTATTGCTTGTATTGTCATTCGTCTCCCTCGTCTCATTGACTGACCAAAGATGGATTCAACCAACCGGAATCTCGACACGGAAGCCCAGCGTGCCAATACGACTGAAGATTGGCGTCTTGATATATCTTTTAAGCTTTGAGGAAGTCTTGCTCTCACGTATGACTCGGAAAGCAGGGGACAACTACGGGGACTCTTCTGGCAAGCTATGGTCAATGTACCTTACTGAAACTGAAAAGACAGATAAAGAGATAACAGAATGTTGGAAGGGAGAAGCGGACAGTATCCTCGTGTTTGTGAGTGTGAACATTCAGTCTTGCTTTATCCTCCCACATCTAAGGTAAACACTGGCATATGAAGACCGGTCTTTTTTCCGCCACTGTCGCAGCTTTCATCATAGAAAGCTACAAGAGGCTATCTTCCGACTCTGGCGACACGACTGTCATATTGCTCACACAAATATCTCAGCAACTCGCCGGTATCTCCCACGGGACCTCCCTTCAGAATAGTAATGTCACCACACTGGGTCGTGCACCCTTTCAACCAACCGCCTCCGCCATCAGGGTCAACGTGCTGTGGTTCCTCAGTTTGGTTCTCAGCCTGACCTGCGCGCTCTCCGCAACATTATTGCAGCAATGGGCCCGACGTTATTTGCAGCTCGCGCAGCGCCGTGGCGCGCCTCATGAACGCGCACGTATCCGGGCGTACATATACGATGGCGTCAGGGGTTCCAGCATGTCCCGGGCCGTCGGGACCATGCCCATGCTCCTGCACACGTCCGTCTTCCTTTTCCTTGCGGGTCTCGTCGATTTTGTACTCCCCATCAACAAGACGGTCGCGTTCTGCATCCTTGGCTATATCGCGGCGTTCTTTTTCGTGTATGCGGTATTGACCGTATTGCCGAACGTTTACCTCAACTGCCCATATCGCACGCCTCTATCCGAACTCACATGGCGTATATCGCAGGTCTCCTTACTCGCCATGCTTTTGTTCGTTCGCGAAATCGAAGGCGTACTTCATGGGGTGCTAGTGTCATTGTGGCAACGAACTCGCCGCGGCCTGGCAGGGCTTCATGGGCTTGGGCCTACCATGTGGAGAGAGACACTTGACGGCCAGATCCGTACGCGTCGGAAATGGCTAGCTGATGGCTTACGGCGAAGCGTAGTGCTAAGCGCTACTGGAGCATCGTGGAAGGTGGACGCGAGGGCACTTCACTGGACGCTTACAGTTCTCGACGGGGACAACAAGATTGAAGACTTTATCGCACGTATACCTGGTTTCTTTGAGTCTCCCACTGTCCCGGATGCGACATCGGCAATCCTTGCCCTGATGGACGTTACACCAAACCGCTCTTACCCCATCCTCGGATCCTGCCTCCATGACCTCCTCAAGACGTGTAAACCAGGGACCTCACCTCTTGTCGAGGAAGCACGCAGGAACCGGCTGCGCGTGTGCCTGAAGAGCCTGTGGTACTGTGCAAGAGGGTATAATCAGTCTACGTACCCAGCACCTCTACCATCCTACATGCGCACTGTTTTCGCAGTTCCAGAGATGATTCACCAGATTCGGGAGGAAGAAGACCTTTCCGCTCGCATAATAGGACGCTGCTTTGGGTCATTGGTCGTCAAGAAGCTCGCACAAGATGTCTTTGACCACCCAAAACGCTATACACGTTCGGGGCGGGGTGTTTTCATTACAGAAGCCGAGTTGATATCCCTGTCGACCCTTCTTGACACCACGAGCAAGAACCTGATGGATTGGCTTGAACAGAAAGGCGCGATTGGTCTCGCTAACATCGTTTCCCTTGTCATAGATGAGGCCGAACTTCTGGTCTCAGATAAGGTTCCCTCGGAAGCGCTGGACGTACTCCAAAGGACGATCAGCATACTCGTCAAAGAGCTTCCCCATCCAAGCACAGCCTTGTCAGACGATTTAGCGCTGCAATTCTGCAAATTATTTTCCAAGGTTGATAACGCGTGGGGTACCATATGGCTAAAGTACCAGTTGCGACCAATCCATGAACGTTTGCTCGACACACATTCGGTGTATACCTCCGCGTGGTCCCAGGTGCAGGCGGATGTCCGCTCGCATCAGTGGGGAACAGATTCATGGGGAAGCTCAGCTCTCTGGCCTAGGCACTATGCTCGTTCCGATGAAACGGGTGACATGTCAGAAGGCCGCCGCCGTGGACAGTCCAACGAAACTAGTGCCCTGCCTACAGAAGGCCAGTTCCCATTGGACAATGAAACAGCCGCTGTGGACGAGCCAAGTGCAGCCTCACTTCGCGGGTGGCGACAGGAGACAACCCAAATGGGAGACGATCTAGTGTCATAGACGGATCTTTGGGTTCGAATAGAGTGCGCGCTGTATGATCCTGTGCAGAAGGACGAAGCAATAAAGTAGCTACTCCAGTCCGGAAACAATGTAAAGTAAATGTCCTTAGTAAACCTGGGCGCTAGCCGCGGCTACTACGAGAAGTACTATGTAAGCTCCCCAGGAGCCTAGCTATGAGACAGACATAACGAATAAAATAAATTTCAAGGGAACACATGAACGCGTTGCTCGCGTCGCACTTATCAACTACTTGTCCCGTGACTTCCTTGCCATGTGACTTCTGTTCCCTGCCAGTGCTAGTAGTAGCTCCTCGTGTCCACGGAGTGTTTTTCGGGTCACACAATACCTCCCGTATAGAGTTCATATTGTCTATGCTAGGGTACTTTGTGCTGGGGGGTCGTTTCCGTAGGTAGTGGAATCATGAATCCCGTTGTGACTAGTTATACATCATCTGTTTATCCGTCTGACAGTCTTTAGTGGTTACATTGTCAAGCTCAGTACGTTCTTTTTTTTATTATTAATTAATGTCGAAGAGAGCTTGAATGCCACGCGACCACTTTACCACGGTATGGCCTAGGCTACGGCAACCAATGTGAAGATGGAGCTGGACACGAAGGGAACCACTGTATCAAACAAGCTAAAGCATTTGATTCTCATATATAAAACTTCCATAAAAGATGGGGAGGGACCAGACCCAAGGCTCGCGAGCAGGAGGCAGGATATATCATATCGTAAAAGGGAAAAAAGGGGAAGAAATGCGTGCATAGTGTAACAGAAGACAGCCACGTCAGGTAGTGATGGGAGTACAAAGAAACATTTGTGTGAGTACATACAGCGAGCACTGGTAAGCGCATCAATGTCCATGCATCAACAGTAGAGTTCGAGATCTTTTCTTTTCTCTTCGCCATACCGCCAGAAAATCGACTTCGGAGGTTATAGAGATGCTGCATACTTGATCACACCTCACGATGGACTGGATTTTGTCATCTACACTCATGCTGAGCCTTGACACACCTCTGAAAGACAAAGGACGCTGGAAACTTACAAAGAACCATCGACGATCAATGTTGTAAGGGAGGATGCTGCATCGAATTGTGCTAGTCGATGAGGATTGTGAGGGACCTCGTTTAGAGTAGGGAAGTCCCGATCCTGGGAATCGTCACGCGCCGAGCGGCGATGGGACGTCCGGCACAACGTTAGGATTCAGAATGGAGGTCGCTACGAAGAGTGAGAAGTGGCATTAGCCAAGGTTGTGGGAAAAAAATTTCAGATGAGAGGACATTGGGTCTAGTTGGGAGGTAGGATAGGCTGAGGATAAGCGCGAGTCCGCAGGAAGTGTGTGGCTCAAGGAACCGAGATTGAGGTGAAGATGACAGGGCAGGGGCTACAGTAAAAGGGTTAGTACGGAGATCTGCATCGTGGGGAGGGACGGTACCATTAGATGAGGGAGTGGGGACTGGCGAGGGTATGGATGTAGGAGGTGTCGGGTTGGAACATGGGTCTGAGTTGGGCGTCGACGAGATGATGGGGGTCAGTAATGACTTCTTCTGCAGGATATGGCCACATCTGGTGAGGGAATATAACGGCGCTAACCGCTAAGAGGCTTGCGAGTAGGGTAAGACGTGGCAAAATGCGTCGTGGGGCATGAGGGAAACCACCAACTCGTATGCAGGGTGTAGTTCGATACATTCTAGATTCTGGGAGGACAAAGGAGATATGATAGGTTCAGTGGGAGGGGTAACAGTGGATAGAATGGCGTCATGATGGGGACAGGGGGATCTGGTAGCGCGAGCGTGAAGGGCCTCTCTTGCCTAGTTGACGACCACCTGCAGCGCGTGGCCATGGTCTAGATCGTTACACAAAGGATAAGATGATGAGCGGAACAGAACGTCAGCGTAATCATCAGTGGTGATACCGAATTGGGTAGGGGCAGCAGGGGTCCCTTGATGTATATCGATATAGATACGGCGAGTGTGTCGGAGGAGAAACATAGCAAGAGCTGCCATGCGCGGATCGTAGTCTCGTGCCATCTTAACCAGGTCATTCCAAAGGTTGCAGAAGTCACGTTTCAACCCAGAAAGAGTATCTTGTGCGTCAAATTCGGAAACTATTTCGAGGCACTTCGATCGCCAGCCAGCACTGATGGGCCAATCATGCTCCGAATAAGCTTGAGTCGTTCTCCGACAAATATCAATGCAGTTGGCAAGTAATACGCTATTCCCATTCCCCCGGTAACGGTCGAGGACATCTCGTTCAATTTGAAGGTGGTTGGCGGCGAGTTCGAGCCATGGGGGGGTTCCTGATTCTTGGGCAGTTGCTCTAATAGTAGCAGCAATTACGCATTTTGAGGTGTGAAAAGCTTTAGAGTCGCTGTAATTGGTTGTCCTAAGAAACTCCGCAAAGCCGACAGAGCCCAACAGTTCGTCCCAGTCTTTGTAGATAACACGTTGCAGGATCGGCTCAGTGATGGGAAGAGGCGCCGCATTCATTGCATCCGTGCAGCTAAGGAATCGGCGTAGTTTAACGTCCGGGGCCAAATTGGATGTCAAGGTATGGTAGACCAATCCAACCAAAGCCTCAGAGATCTTCTCTGCATGTGGTACATTGACACCGCCGTCAGAATTAGGGACGGCCACGGATTCGCAGAAGGCAGGGATGCTCTTGACAAAATCCTCCTGCTTGTTCTTTGGATCTTGATCTCGACAGAAAGACTCGAGTGTCCACACTACAGCGCGACCATCAATCTCGGGTGGCAGCTCCTGAACGAATTCTTCAGCTGTTTTCCGCATGCCACCGTAAAGCCGTTCACCATAGCGCTCCTGCAAGCGAAGATAGTACTCCCAGGATTTGTAGCTGAAGCATCCACGAGACGTAAGTATCTGCAGTAATTTGGAGTAACCGTAGAGTATAAAGGCACGAATATACCAGAATATAAAGGAAAGTGGAGAGTTGTAGGGGCTGTCATACCAGAAGAGTGGCATAAATGTGACGCATAAATATGCAATCCCACAAAGCCCGACCCACCAAATCACAGCTTTGAATACTGTGCGGTTCAAATTAAACAAAAACACACTGAAGCCTGCAAAGAATAGGAAAACAGAAAGATGTAGGAGAGTAGGCAATAGTTCAACAACCCAGCGAATGTGGAAGTTGTGGAGACCTTCAGCGAAGAACGCACGTATGCGAGCTTGGTTACGCGGACTATACGGTTCCTGAGTGACGTTGACGTATCGACGTGCCCACCGCTGTACCAACGTGGCCGAAAAGGCATAAGTAATACTCATCGCCAAGCTCAAGAACCAGAGTGAATTGACCCAGACAGCGTGCTGAGGCACAGAGAAGTCGGAAGATGGAGGAGACAGCGTGGAGGGGATGTAAACGGGAGATCCATCTCTATCAGCAGCAAGCAACTGGTAGATATTTGCAAGATAAGCTGCTGAGATATCCGTTGAGTTTGGTCGGAGGTCCTGAATTGACACAGTGAGCAGTGCCGCGAGGGCAGCAGAGAACAAACCGGTCTAGGAGATTGGGTTGACATGGCATGTAGCGAGTGAAAAGTCATCTAGGAACGCACAAAGAGGATGATTCCATCAGCACCTTCTTTCCAGCGGTCGGCTATGGCGTTGTCCTTTTCCGTTGCCATATCCAGATACGTCTTAAAGAAGTGCTCCCGTCCGTAGATGGAGTTGATTCCATCTGGTGCTGGGTAGCCGGCACATATGGGTCAAAATGATAAGAATATACTAGTTGAGTAACGGTGACATACAAGGGATTTCCCGGAGTGCGCCCGTTCGATTCCTCGCTTGAAGAATAGCTGGAGGCATTGGAGAAACGTTAAGCGGATGGGGCGTAGAAAGATGTCGAAAGGTCCCTGACAGAGAATGGTCGGAGATTCGTAGCCACCCTGATGGATATCGGTGGGAAGAAACGCAAAGTGAACCCCACTTATATATATTGCAGTCCCTGAGCGCCCAATGCCGTAGCATCTCCGAGGGGGGTGGCATATATTTAATGGCGTAATCCTCGTATTGGTTTCTTCAGTCGACGAAAGACCGGGTCGTGCAGTTACAGGAGGGCCGCATGTGATGGTTCAGTATCCCGGTGGTGGTCTGTGCCGTGAACGATTTCTGGAATAGTGCTTGGGATTGAAAGTTGTGTGAGCTGAGCAGCAAGAACGAGGGCGGTGGCAAATTCGAAGACGCCGAGGCAAGAAAACCGTGTACTCGGGACTATCTGATAGTTGGCATCAGACCGGAGAAGTTTGGCTTACTCAACCATGATTGTCTACTGCTAGGCTGAGAGCGAATATGGCGTGGAGGAGGATAACCGGAACCAATCAGAAAGTGCGACCCACCACGCTTACCCACGTTCTAAATGTTTCGGGGGACATCCATTTGTCGGGCTGGCAGGCTTGACAGCAGAAGTCAAGGTCACACGGTACATACTTTGACCTCTTTTGATGAGGCGCGCCGACATGACATGAGGGGGCCGGAATACATAATGTAATGCCGACAAGGAAATGGCCAAGAAGGAAAAGGGCAATCACCTGAGCGATCTGCATCATAACTTACTAACGTGAATGGCTGCATTAAGGGATATTAAAATCGCTGGGCGCGGAGCGTTCAGGTCAAGAACACATGCCATCGCTGACTGTTTGTGCCACTTCCCCGGGCCGCCCTGCTGACTTGGTAACTTTATTAGCCCGACCCAATCTTCAAGTTCCGTGACATCGGGACCAGCCAGTTGAAAGAAGGCTTGTTTCTGCCATCGGGCGCGACGCATTGAGCGGGGGCGCAAGTGGTTTGCTTCCCTTCCCTGGGAATTACAAAGTCACAGATTTCCTTTGCTTACAGGTGCGACATATCGCATTGCGGGATGTGGCTAAGGTGGCGGTGACCATGGAACTGGCAGACACCGGCCCGCATTACCGGGTCACGAGCGTGTGCTCAGCAGCGTTTGTTCCTGTTCATAGTTAGATCAGATGTACAAGATCTTACCTTCGGTGAGTACGAGACAATACAGTACAAGGAGCTTTACGTTTTCCAATTGCGCGTCCGTCGCATCGGTGGCTGGCCGCTGTGAGGTGTAATCCGAAGGCGTACGTGCAGTGTCTTGGTATAAGTATCAAGCGCTCATTGCCTCAGAGTCTACCTGTTGAAGTCTGACAGTCTTTAGTGGCTACATTGTCAAGCTCTGTGCGTTCTTTTTTTTATTTATGAAATGTCGAAGAAGAGAGCTTGAATGCCACGCGACCACTTTACCACGGTATGGCCTAGGCTACGGCAACCAATGTGAAGATGGAGCTGGACACGAAGGGAACCGCTGTATCAAATAAGCTAAAGCATTTGATTCTCATATATAAAACACTTCCGTAAAAGATGGGGAGGGACCAGTCGAGGAGACCCAAGGCTCGCGAGCAGGATATATCATATCGTAAAAAGGAAAAAAGGGGAAGAAATGCGTACAGAGTGCAACAGAAGACAGCCACGTCAGGTAGTGATGGGAGTACAAAGAAACATTTGCGTGAGTACATACAGCGGGCACTGGCAAGCGCATCAATGTCCGTGCATCTAACAGTAGTGTTCGAGATCATTTCATTACTTTTCGCCATACAGCCGGAAAATTGACTTCGGAGGTTATAGGGATGCTGCGTACTTGGCCTCACGATGAATTGGATTTTGTCATCTACACTCATGCTGAGCCTTGACACACCTCTGAAAGACAAAGGACACTGGAAACTTACAAAGAATCATCGACGATCAATGTTGTAAGGGAGGATGCTGCATCGAATTGTGCTAGTCGATGAGGATTGTGAGGGACCTCGTTTAGAGTAGGGAAGTCCCGATCCTGGGAATCGTCACGCGCCGAGCGGCGATGGGACGTCCGGCACAACGTTAGGATTCAGAATGGAGGTCGCTACGAAGAGTGAGAAATGGGATTAGCTGAGGTTGTGGGAAAAAATTTCAGATGAGAGGACGTTGGGTCCAGTTGGAAGGTAGGAGAGGCTGAGGATAAGCGCGAGTCCGCAGGAAGTGTGTGGCTCAAGGAACTGGGATTGAGGTGAAGATGACAGGGCAGGGGCTAGAGTAAGAGGGTTAGTACGGAGATCTGCATCGTGGGGAGGGACGGTACCATTAGATGAGGGAGTGGGGACTGGCGAGGGTATGGATGTATGTGTCGGGTTGGAACATGGGTCTGAGTTAGGCGTCGACGAGGTGATGGGGGTGTTAGTAATAGCTTCTGCGCAGGATATGGCTACATCCAGTAAGAGAATATAACGCCGCTAACCGCTAAGAGGCTTGCGAGTAGGGTAAGACGTGGCAAAATGCGTCGTGGGGCATTAGGGAAACCAGCAAGTGGCGACTCGCATGCGGAGTGTAGTTCGATAGATTCTAGATTCTGGGGGGACAAGGGAGGTGTGATAGATTCAGTAGGAGAGGTAACAGTGGATAGAATGGCGTCACGATGGGGGACAGTGGGGAAGTGGTAGCGCGAGTGTGAAGGGCTTCTCATGCCTAGTTGACGACTACCTGCAGCTTGTGGTCACTGTCTGGATTGTCACAAAAAGGATAAGACGATGGGTAGAACAGAACGCTGGCGTAGTCATCAATGGTGGCATCGAATCGTGGCATGGCAAAACCGGTCCCTTGATGTATATCGATATAAATACGGCGAGTGTGTCGGAGGAGAAACATAGCAAGAGCTGCCATGCGCGGGTCGTTGCCATGGCGTGGGCGTGCCTTCTTAACCAGGTCATTCCAAAGGTTGCAGAAGTCACGTTTCAACCCAGAAAGAGTATCTTGTGCGTCAAATTCGGAAACTATTTCGAGGCACTTCGATCGCCAGCCAGCACTGATGGGCCAATCATGCTCCGAATAAGCTTGAATCGTTCTCCGACAAATATCAATGCAGTTGGCAAGTAATACGCTATTCCCATTCCCCCGGTAACGGTCGAGGACATCTCGTTCAATTTGAAGGTGGTTGGCGGCGAGTTCGAGCCATGGGGGGGTTCCGGATTCTTGGGCAGTTGCTCTAATAGTAGCAGCAATCACGCATTTTGATGTGTGAAAAGCTTTAGAGTCGCTGTGATTAGTTGTCCTAAGAAACTCCGCAAAGCCGACAGAGCCCAACAGTTCGTCCCAGTCTTTGTAGATAACACGTTGCAGGATCGGCTCAGTGATGGGAAGAGGCGCCGCATCCATTGCATCCGTGCAGCTAAGGAATCGGCGTAGTTTAACGTCCGGGGCCAAATTGGATGTCAAGGTATGGTGGACCAATCCAACCAAAGCCTCCGAGATCTTCTCTGCATGTGGTACATTGACACCGCCGTCAGAATTAGGGACGGCCACGGATTCGCAGAAGGCAGGGATGCCCTTGACAAACACCTCCTGCTTGTTCTTTGGATCTTGATCTCGACAGAAAGATTCGAGTGTCCACACTAAAGCGCGACCGTCAATCTCGGGTGGCAGCTCCTGAACGAATTCTTCAGCTGTTTTCCGCATGCCACCGTAAAGCCGTTCACCATAGCGCTCCTGCAAGCGAAGATAGTACTCCCAGGATTTGTAGCTGAAGCCTCCACGAGACGTAAGCATCTGCAGTAATTTGGAGTAACCATAGAGTATAAAGGCGCGAATATACCAGAATATAAAGGAAAATGGGGAGTTGTAGGGGCTGTCGTGCCAAAAGAGCGGCATAAAGATGATGATTAAATACGCAATCCCACAAAGCCCGAC
Organism: Russula sp. MG48; assembly: GCA_003313725.1. Classification (NCBI taxonomy): domain Eukaryota; kingdom Fungi; phylum Basidiomycota; class Agaricomycetes; order Russulales; family Russulaceae; genus Russula; species Russula sp. MG48. Next base: position 12,341 of record QLOS01005845.1, read on the forward strand.
CCACCAAATCACAGCTTTGAATACTGTGCGGTTCAAATTAAACAAAAACACACCGAGGCCTGCAAAGAATAGGAAAACAGAAAGATGTAGGAGAGTAGGCAATAGTTCAACAACCCAGCGAACGCGGAAGTTGTGGAGGCCTTCAGCGAAGAACGCACGTATGCGAGCTTGTTTACGTGGACTATACGGTTCCTGAGTGACTTTGATGTATCGACGTGCCCACCGCTGTACCAACGTAGCCGACAAGGCACAAGTAATACTCACAGCCAAGCTCAAGAACCAGAGTGAATTGACCCAGACAGCGTGCTTCGGCACGGAGAAATCGGAAGATGGAGGAGACAGCGTGGAGGGGATGTAAACGCGAGACACATCTCTATCAGCAGCAAGTAGCTGGTAGATATTTGCAAGATAAGCTGCTGAGATATCCGCTGAGTTTGGTCGGAGGTCCTGGATTGACACAGTGAGCAGTGCCGCGATGGCAGCAGAGAACAAACCGGTCTAGGAGATTGGGTTGACATGGCATGTAGAGAGCGAAAAGTCATCTAGGAACGCACGAAGAGGATGATTCCATCAGCACCTTCTTTCCAGCGTTTAGCTTTGGCCCTGTCCTTTTTCCTTGCCATATCTAGATATGTCTTGAAGAGGTGCCCCGATCCGTCGATGGAGTTGGTTCCATCTAGTGGTACTGGGTAGCCGGCACATATGGGTCAAAATGATAAGAATATACTAGTTGAGTAAGGGTGACATACCGGGGATTGCCCGCAGGGGTGCGCCCCCTCTATTCCCCGCTTGATGAATAACTGGAGGCATTGGAGAAACTGTCGTTAAGCAGATGGGGCGTAGAAAGATGTCGAAAGGTCCTTGACAGAGAGGGGTCGGGGATTCGTAGCCACCCTGATGGATATCGGTGGGAAGAAACGCAAAGTGAACCCCACTTATATATATTGCAATCCCCGGGCGCCCAGTGCCGTAGTATTTCCGAGGGGGATTGCATACAGTGGCGTAATCCTCGTATTGGTTTCTTCAGTCGACGAAAGACCGGGTCGTGCAGTTACAGGAGGGCCGCATGTGGTGGTTCAGTACCCCGGTGGTGGTGATCTGTGCCGTGAACGAGCTCTGGAATAATAGGTGCTTGGGATTGAGAGATGTGTGAGCTGAGCAGCAGGAATGAGGGCGGTGGCAAATTCGAAGACGCCGAGGCAAGAAAAACCGTGTACTCGGGACGATCTGATAGTTGGAAATTAGAACAGAGAAGTATGGCTTACTCGGCCATGATGTCTAACGCTAGGCTGAGAGGGAATGTGGCGTGAGGAAGATAACCGGAAACCAATCAGAAAGTGCGACCAACCACACTTTACCCACGTTCTAAATGCTTCGAGGGACATCTATGTGTCGGACTGGCAGGCTTGACAGCAGAAGTCAAGGTCACGCGGTACATCCTTTGACCTCTTTTGGTGACGCGCGCCGACATGACATGAGGGAGCCGGAATACAAACTGTAATGCCGACAAGGAAATGGCCAAGAAGGAAAAGAAGAGCAATCACCTAAGCGATCTGCATCATAACTTTCTAACGTGAATGGCTGCATTAAGGGATATTAAAGTCGCTGGGCGCAGAGCGCGGAGCGTCCAGGTCAAGAACACATGCTATCGCTGACTGTGCGCCACTTCCCCTATTGACTTGGCGTAACTTTATTAGCCCAAGCCATTGCGGCCAATCTTCAAGTTCCGTGATATCGGCACCAACCAGTCGAAAGAAGGTCTGTTTCTGCTATCGGGCACGACGTATTGAACGGGGGCGCAAGTGGTTTTCTTCCCTTCCCTGGGAATTACAAAGTCACAGCTTTTCTTTGCTTACAGGTGCGACACGACATATCGCATTGCGTGATGTGGCCAAGGTGGCGAGAGGACGCGCCAATCACAACCACGGCACCGGCCCGCATTACCGGGTCACGAGCATGTGCTCAGCGGCAGCGTTTTCCGACATCAGCAAATTGGTCAGAAAATCATGAACCTTCATGAGGTGTCATGAAGTCCAAAAAGGGCAAAATGCCCTGGAATCCCAACCCACCTTCATGATGCATTGTAATGAAACCCCCTTTTTTGACAATTTCCCGAAATAGTTTATGGACTTTGTGATGAATTTCTGAGTTTGTGATGGTTTTTGGCTGTCATGAGGGATTATAGGTATTCATAATATATTTTGGGGGTTTATGAGACTTTTCGGGATTTATGAGGCATTTCAGGACTTATGAGCCTTTTCGAGCGTTATGAGGCATTTCGAGTGTTATGAAGTGTCTTGCAACTTATGAAGCATGTTGAAGCTTATGAGCCTTTTCGAGACTTAGGCATTATATTCATAAACAGTAGCACTATGGACAAAATAAACTAATACCCAGTGTTTCTCATGCATACAGCATGTGCCACACTGTCGCAATCTTGCACTGTGTGTGTGCCCTTGCCTCCACTAATTGTCATTCAGCACCTCCTTCTACCACTGTGCCACATGCCCACGCTGTGTGCGTTCTTACCTCTGCCATTCATTGGACAGCACTTGCTATTGCTGTGTGTACTGCCACCGGGCCATGCACATGCACTCTTGCCTCTGCCGTTTGTCGCACAGTGCCTGCTTCTGCTGGTGCTGCTGCTGTGCGTGCTGCCGCCAGGCCTCTGCGACCAGTCACATCTCTTCGCGCCAGGGTCAATGGTCTCTTGCATGTTCTCCAGCCCTGTGGTGGCACACTACGAGATGCGCCTGCGGGCTTTATGTTTTAGTTGCAAGTTCACCTGTGACACAAATATATCACTGACCCTAAGTGTGGCTCGCACACAACCAGGAGGGACTAGTGATGAGCGTCAAGATGTTTGTCATTAGATCAGAAAACGAGATGCATGTGCGTGCTAGTCAAATTGGGGACTGAGACATGTTGGAACACCTGCGCTTTGGGGTCATAGAGCAGAGCATAACTTGGTGCCAAGAAATGGAAAGATTGGGATGCCGTGCTAAGTGGACATTCGGAAAAAGAGTGCACCTGAGGGAAGGGTATGAGGTTCAGGCACTGTTACGCTCGAGCTCTGAGCGTATCGTGTCGACGTCGGTCGCTGAGTCAGAGGCAATGACTCAGACACTGCAGGACTCGGGCTGGAGTCTGAGTGCAGTGGCGGTCTCCTTAGGCATACCACCCTATGTCAAGGGTTCAGTACTGGGATTCAGGAGTCAGGCAATCAGCCTGAGGATCAGGGGATTCACAAGATAAGAGGGGAATACGAGTAGCCACCAAGGGCCAGAGCGTAGCTCGGTATTGGTACAAAGAGAACAAGCCTAGAGAAGCAGTCACAGTCTAGGCTACCTTATATAGCGAACCTGGTGCGGGAGCAGGCTTCCTAACGAGTCACGTGAGTCTGGTATCGTACTGGAGTCGTGGGTTCGGGATCCTGGTGGGGTGTTAAGACGGCATGGCATAGAAAAAGAAGTGAAAGGGCGAGTAAGGGTAAAAAGGGTAACAGGCACAGTTTCTGAAGGTCACTACAGCAACACACTCTGGATCAGCAAAAGTACCAAATGCTACAAAACTAACTGACCCATTAAGTTGACCAGGGAACCAGAGACTAGTGCTCACTGGCCATTGGTGCACAGTTGCTGTACCTGGACGTCTTGTGAGGACTGGACGTCTTGTGGGCAGCCCGCTCCAGGGAGGGAATGGACAGCATGAGGGCAGTGTGTGCTGGGGAGGAAGCGGATGGCACAAAGGCAGCGCACACCGGGGAGGAAGCAGACGACATGGAGGCAGTGAGTTCTGGGGGCCTGGGGGGCAAGCAAGACTCCTCATCACCAGACAACTCACCATCAGCGCACATCAGGGAGGGAATGGACGGCTCATAGTCAATGCACACTGGGGAGGGAACAGATGTAACATGAGCAGGTTCCTTCTTAAATCATGGTACAAAGCACGGTGCAGTCTTACGAATAGCAACACAGAATTCCTCTTGCCAAGGTCTGATTTGCTGCAGGAGGCCATCACAACCAGGTTCACCCTCACCCTGTTTCTCCACCACTCGCGTGAACTCAGTTATCAACCGTAGAATCTCACGCATAGGTGCAGATGAGGGGGGTGGAGGAAAATTGTCCAACTCCTGGTCTGTCTTCTTGAGGAGCCCACTCAGATCTGTCTTCTTGAGGAGCCCACTCAGATCTCGTCGAATATCTGGTAGCAGTTGTTAGGGTAAATTTCTGTTATG